>JAUMHA010245927.1:0-15368 GCA_032359765.1 Saxidomus gigantea | reverse complement strand
AACGCTATGGGAGCTTACTCGGCATACTTGTAGAACATTTGAAAATCAGGACTTACAATCATTGCGATCAGAAATAATGTATTTTATAAATAATAGAAAAACATGTTTTGGGCATAAAACATGATTGTAAAAAATTGATATAGAACTGAGCCAGTACCTGTAGATTTGACAGCAGTCAGACTTATTTCGCGAAAGGTGAATTTTCTAACTTTTACATAAAATCAATCTTTCGCGAAATTTTAATTTAGCGGTTTTCGGAATTCGTGAAAAATTGCGAATTTTAATCATAATGAACTTTATCTGATTTACAGTAAAGGATGTGTCACATTAAATTAAAATTGGAATTGCTTTAAAACATTGAACTTAAATATCTATCTGTCGAACTTCTGAACGGAAACGAAAGTGAAATTTATGCAGTTTGGGAAAGCTATTACCACGCTAAAAGTTTGAAGCAGTTTTTTTTAAACTTAGATGTATTTCTAAAAGATATCCTTTTTTGGAAAAGCTTTTCAAATTTATGTGAAATAATTTATAGTTATATGTTTTTACTGCGGATGATAAAAAACAGACATTATACATATCTGAATGATATTAAAGTCCAACAATTGCATGTTTTTTGTTCTAATTTTGTCAATCTTAGGATTAGCGAAATGCACGTATCACTAGAGTCAGATCTTGAATTGATCGACCTTCCTCGACACTATAACGCGTTAAGACAACGTTTTCCTCACTTCCCCAGCGACGAAGTTGGTGAGCGTTTACGGACTGTCGATAATGCTTTAAGAATTGGAGCCTAGAGTATCGTATATAATGATAGTTTGAATTAAATTGTCCATATTGCCGGTAGACAGGTAATTTGGAGTTCATCAAGGCTCGTAAAGACTGGGGCGCGTCTATACGATATTGTATTTAAGCTTTTATGATTGTTGCATGTTCATATCTTATTGTTTTAACTCGTTATTACTTTTAAGAAGTCTGTTATTCATCATGGTGTTATTTTATGATTAGCTCTTGACAACTGCAAGACATGTAGTAATAGATCGTCTTGCTATGAATAATTTCGTATTCCGTTTAAACATTTGGTTTGCATTATGTAATTTATTAACGTCCAGATTATGAAGCAATAACGGAACCCAAGTAACCATGTAGACACGCACTTCATTACCATCGCTGGCGAGTATTTGTTATTGGAGATTTTACCAGTATTTCATCGCTGAACAAAATTAATGTTACAGCCAACGCGGGATGTTAGAGCACACGAGGCGAACAAGAACGAGTGAATACATTTATATTTGTGTGCATGTTTACAATTTTACGTGGCAATTTTTTAAAACGAATTCATAATATTTAAAAATAAAGATTTAACAATTTTAATAGTATGCTTGCAAGGAAATGGAAATTATCAAATTGAATTATCCTGCTTGTTTATAAACAACAATATACTCAAGGATTGTTTCAGCTTTGTGCATTTCAAAAACTGAAGTATGAATGAATTCAACACCGATGGAATATAGCTTTTCACTCCATATTCAATATCTCAGGAGGATCTCTATATAATGGAAAGTTCAGATTTCGTAAAATGTGAAACGACTGATTCTGCTTGTCTTAAAATTTCGAATGACAAATCTGTATTATTTCAGAATATGAGTGATACTAATTATACTATAACTGAAGCACCAGATACTTTAGAGGAGTTTACAAAAGGATTATACACTTATGGAATACCAATTGTTTGTATCTTCGGAATACTTTGTAACTTATTGTCATTCCATGTGTTTGTGTTCACTAGTTTTAGTAAACAGAGTTCAAGCGTCTATATTGCCGCACTAAGTTTATCTGACACTGGTTTCCTTGCGTCCTTGTTTTTAAGCTGGCTTGGTGGTGGACGAATAGGCGTTGTTTATGGCCACAGCTCTATTTGGTGTCATGTGATGATCTACGTTACGTACGTGTGTAGTTTCCTCTCGGTGTGGTACGTTGTCCTTATCATGTTTGACAGGTAGGATATTAGTTACTTCAAGTGATTTGAAGGTTGAGTTACACGTGTATTCATACATAGATCTAGTTCATTCATTTAGACTTAACTTAATTCCAGGAGGTTATTAAGTCTTCGTAAAACAATCATATTTTAATATGTTATTATTTTGTATTGGAGTTCAATGATTTTACATTTTACAACATATTTTCATCTCTTGGACCGGTTGTTTTCCGTATCATTCAGGGTGCAAACAGACACAATTACATGTATGTTGTTGTTGCCTTAGAAGATACAATGTCATTGGGTTTAAATCACAGAGATTACAATTTCATTTTACATTTTCGCATTAAAAGGGCACTCCCTACATCTAGCAGACATTAATAACGCGTTTCTGTGAACCTTAAATGATAAAGAATAACAATTTTTAGAACAACAGTTAAATATATCAATAAATGCTTTATTACAGCACAAATCAACAACATGATAGAGATATTCCGTGATAAATCGCTATAAATTATAATAATAATATCCAATTTGTTGTACAACAACTTTACATAGATTATCGAATCAGCTTTTGGAAATGCTTCGTTGATAACATAATAAGATTACAAAGACGAAACATTATTTAATTGTTCTCATTCACTAGATAGTTAAAATATGTAACAAGGCGTAAATAGAATGGCATATCCTGAAAAGTATCACATGGCAGATTAAAATGTTTCACACTGTCATTGAGAATCATTAAATTGAGAAAAAAATTATTTTTAAGTAATATTTCAGGAAAAGTCACGCGTGAGAATGTTCTCTTTTTGACCACAAAATGCTCTTAAACTTTTACTGACAAGCAACTATTGTGTTTATGTCATGCTCGATTGAAGATATAGGGGTATCCGTTGATTACAAAGGTAGGCGTCAATATTTACGTTATATCTATTAGAGCATCAAACTTTTAAATCCAACACAATGAGCCATCATTCTGAAATGATTCAAGCAATTAATTTATACGGAAATATGTTTTCATTATAATATTAATGCTAACGAGTTAAAACTATGAAATAATTGTATACTTTAGATTTCTTATTAATATCAATTATGATAAAATAAATGAATATGATTTGTTCACTATTATTTGCTCTTATAATTGTTTTTTGAAGAACGATTTTTATCATTTACTTTCTTGACTTTAATGCATTGCAACCAGTTTATCAATTGCTAGTAAACATGAAATGCAATTGTATTGTCGAATTAATTTCTGACAAGATCTGCACATACTTTATTGCATTCGAAAGATTACAGCAGTTTACAGACGAAAAGAAATGAATAAACGGTCTAATGAGACGTTGGGGTAATTTATTTTGGGTGAATATTGCGCAATATTTATTGTTCCTTGGTTGTTTAAGTCGTTTAAATCTTCGTTTCCAATTATCAGCTGTGTTTATTGGGGGACAATTCATGCAATGGATCCCGTTTATTGGACATTTTAGAGCCAATTCACCACTCTTATTAGATGTCCTGATATTGCCTTTAAATCAAAAGATCATAAAATTCGAACGTGTAATTTATTTCAGAGTAATACATTTCATTTAGCTATATAAAACATCTGTTTCTTATGAAAGGGTGTGTTAAAGGATCACCATATTTCGCGCTTTGATCTTTGGTTTTCGCTAGAATTAGCAATGTCCGCATTCTTTCTTGGATACCAGAAGTCCCATTCTCACCAAACCATGAAACCAAGGTTCTGGACGCAATATGAAACAAGTTGGCTGCTTAAAAGCATCCAATGCACATAATAAGCTCACCTAAGAACCAAAAAATGTTTGGAAATCAAACCATTTTTGTGGCTTGCATGCAGATTCTTTTCCATTTGATCACTGTTGATGGGAGAATAATTCATTCTTGCATGAAATGACGATAAAAGCTGAACATACTGTAACAGGATGTTTAACTTTCAACCAAACGTACAGACAGACGGACGGACAGAGCGTTAGTCACTAATAGCACGTGTGTTAAATCTTTAGGTTCGGGCTCTGGGCTGAGGTAATCCAGGTCATCCATTCGTGCGTGCGCACGCGCGTGTGCGAATAATTTATGAGAAAGTACTTCAACAGCTAATTCGCATACAATTTATACATGTAAGTTATCAAACATTATTATTTAGCATACACGTACTGACTTGTAGAGAACAGTATAAATTGAAGCTTATATGAAATGTCAAATATAAACCAACTCAATAAGGTTGAAAACGTAAGTTACTCAATTTAAAGTTGCCTTAAAGAATTTGCTACCTTCTAAAAATAGATCTTACCTCTCGGAAGATAGGAGCTTTGATAGATGAAGGATAGAGTATTGACTATGTGCAGAAAAGAAACTCTACACTATACTGGGTGATGCCCTCAGAAGCATAACCTAATAAGTCTTAAGTTCTTCTCACTTACATCAGCAGTGTTGTGTTTGTTTTTGAGATTTAGTATCGTAATTGATAGTGGTTGCCAATAAATTACCTTTTAACAAGTGATATGCATTAAGAACAGACATATTGAGCAATAAAAGTATATTATATCACTCTGTGTGCCAAACAATTTATCAAACTTCTCTGCAGATTGATTGCTCTTCCGGTCATAAAGCAAATAGTTTCATCAAACATGAAGTTATTCAAAAAGGCATTTATTGCAGGCCATAATAGTTTTATTCCATTATTATATGTTCTACGTAAGTTTATATTGCTGCAGTCTTAATTCTTGAAGAGCTAAGTTTAAATGTCACGTGACGTTGCGCTGCTTTTTCACCACTATCAATAAATTAAGATATTTCTGGCAATATTAAATAGCATGTAATATTAGTAAGATTAAAGTGCTTCCTCTTCTTTTTATTATTAAAATACACAGCAGCGGGATGTTATTTCCGCTTTTAACAACTCAGGAAAAAGAGATTTACCCACTAGAATTCCCAATGCGCATGCTCGGCAAGCAACCAGACGCATGATAAATCAGCACACTTGAGAATCAATTCTCTCTACGTGAGAATACTTATTAAAAAGACTGTTAAATTATACGTCTGCTCGTCACGTGTTTACAGAAGAAGAGATATTAAGTAAAACTTTTAAGGCACTCTCCGCCACCTTAACCGTTACCATATTTAATTATTAAATTTAAGGGAAGTTAACCGATTTTTAAACACTTTGACTTATAAACAAAGATTGTAAATCTGCCCAAGTTAGTTCATAGCAGTTAATGGGGAAAACAAATTATTCTAATGAACGAATTTCCAGCTATTTTACTGCACGCTTGCTTAATGAATTTTCTTGTCAATAGTCCCAGTTCGGTATTTCGATTTTCAAAAATAACTAGATGAGTGTTCAGTAGTACACTTATGTCGCCCTCTTACACTTCGCCAGAATAACCAATAATTGGGTGACAAAATCTAAGTACAAAAAGGAGCATAACTCTGTCAAATAAGACCTTGACATACAAAATTTGGCGGCATCACGACCCTTTTGTCAAATACAATAAAATCAATTTGGAAGTTTGATGAAGAAATCTTTAGAAATGGCAAAGTAATAGTCAACGTTAAATTTTTGTGGCAGACAGACAGACGGACGGACGGACGGACGGACGAACGAACAAAGAGATCCTTTTGTATCGCCTTTTCTCCGAAAGGGCGACACAATAAACCGAACAACTTTTAAAAGATTGTTTATGTGACCATGTGATTCGGTTTTACAATTTTTAAGGATATTTTTATATTTTGTGTACTAATCAGCGTCAGCATTTTCTTCTTTCATGATTAGTTAGCATTTAGTGAGTGAAGGACTTGATTATAGTTAATTTGGTTAATATTACGCCGCGAATCTTTGGCAATTTAATAGCATTCAACAGATAAGATTTACTCGCAAACTTGACGCTGAAATTCGCAAAAGGAGAAATTTCTGATTGCGAATCAATGTGAAAAGAATCGTTTCCGATGTTTTAAAGCTGCTTGCTCTCGGTTGCCGTTTAAAAGAATTAAATTTTCAAAAATGACATAATAATACATAAATATAAAACTTAAAGCTAGAATCAACAATAGAAGTAAACATCTAGGTAGGAATTTGCAAAAATCGAATGAAAATGCTGGTTTTACGGCACCGCTACACCATTATTCGGTAGCGTATTACTTCAAATCTACAGATATACTTTACAGGAATTTATACTGGAACCCTTTTATTACTATATGTTCTAATATATGTTATTTTCATACAGTTTGAAGAACTTTATTTTTTTTACCAAAATCTGAGATCGAGCAGCTTTAAGTAGCAAACTGGGAAGTAAATAATATCGAATATTGTTCAATTTACAGTTTTCTAGATACACTCGGTTAGAGGATTTATATTGTAAAAGAACAAATCCGCCTACATAGAACAACGCGCGTCTATCAGTACTAAATGTACTTCCTCTTTCAGGAATAATCGACACATTTGAGCTGTAAAGTACATATTTTTAAGGCAAGTGAAAAAAGAAACAAAACAAAAACTTGCACAAACCTAACGGCGAATATAATAACTTTAAAATTTCCTAGAATATCGCTGTATCATTGCAACAGAGGGGCATTCCAACCCACAACTGCAAACTCCTATCACAAATGCCTTAATGGCTTCATTTTAATTTATATTGTATTATGCAATTATAAAATCAAACATATTTTCGTGACTGAATTACTAACAATAAATTCTCGAACAAACAGTAAACATTTCACTATAAAACAAAGAACAGAAATAAAAAATATCTTATCTTATAAAATTGTGTTAATATTTGAATTCAATTTTCAGATTGCAGGTTATTTATAGAAATTTAAATACAAATCATCGACATCCACATGATTATATGAAGACAATATTCACATTTTAATTGGAGATTTATAAACAAATGATTTAGTTAGATGGCTTTCGATAACAAGTATAATATTGCATATTTGAGTACCACTGCTCTAATTGTCAAAGATTTTTAAAAATCGAATCAACATTGAATCATGACATCGAAGTTCTGCTTTTTTTTTCTAATTTACATCAAATTCCCAAATTGCCCAAATTCTGTACCGATAATAACAGAAATGGATGCACAAGTATAGTAACAAATGGCCATTACTTTACTATAAATAGGTTGATTATTAAGGCATTTGGCACGCATCATACTCTTACACATATAAACGTTCTTGCCAAGTTTCAATAACATCTGACCAACCAGAACCAAGAAATGACTTCGGATGGAAAACTTGCCTCTATAAATTTGCTATTTAAAAGTAATAAAAGGCCATAACTCGGCTAAACATAGGTGGATTGCGACGGCATTTAGCGTACACCATTCCCTTTAGTACAGTCAACTGAAGGCAAATAATTGAATAGTGCGTAATTAGAAATAAAGTAAACTGATGATAAAACGTTGTTTGAAATCACAGGACTATCCCAATTGCATTTCAAAACGTTGACCAAAACCTGCTTAATAACTTTTTACATCTTTAATGTAACGTGCCGATTGAAAAATAAGCGTTGTATCACATACTGTCAGTACATATTTATTTTATGTGATATGAAAAAAACGTGGGAGACAAAAATCATTAAAAAAGGCACGTTTTCAGCTTCCATTATCGGTGTTTCGCTTTCATCCAAACTGTTCGCTTACATAATGTTTGCAGCATACAACCTTACATCAACCCCCCTGTGAAAGTGCATACGTTATAAAATATTGTTTATAAACGGATTTTCACAATTAACATTTGACTTTATATACGTTTGATTCGGGGCTTTTTATTTGTGAAACAGATATATATCAAACAGAACAGATATAAGCATATGTTCCAGCAGACGAATATAATTTTGGAAGTAGTGTTATTTTGAAAATCTTGCAATTACACGTGGTGCCACTTCACATAATTACTATCTACAAATAAGTGTACCCATGTCTGCTTTTAAAAAAAGTTAAAATCGTTTTATGTATCCGCTTCTTGAATATTT
The DNA here is from genome assembly GCA_032359765.1 of Saxidomus gigantea. Taxonomy (NCBI): domain Eukaryota; kingdom Metazoa; phylum Mollusca; class Bivalvia; order Venerida; family Veneridae; genus Saxidomus; species Saxidomus gigantea. The sequence goes on along the minus strand of JAUMHA010245927.1, from coordinate 7,404 downwards.
CCGCATTAATGTTTTATAATTAAATTGAATTAATGGTATCTTTATAATCCATTTTCTTGATATTGTAAATTTGGAAATGTTTGCCGTTAAATTTCGCTAAAGGTAAATTTGGAAATGTTTGCCGTTAAATTTCGCTAAAGGTAAATTTGGAAATGTTTGCCGTTAAATTTCGCTAAAGGTAAAATGAAAATTTCTTCGGACTCTTCAATTCAAACAAAGATAAAATAAATTGTCATCTGACATTTATATCTGACACACATTACGTATATTTTCTTTTCATCTGCAATTTAGTTTGAATTCTGATAAATTATTAGTGACAGAAGAGGGAAGATCAGATAATATCTTAAGATCATCAGCGTCTAGGAGAAAATCAAGGATGGTTATGGTATTAAATTGGTTCCAGTTTTATATTGTTTGTGGCATAGACATCAATGTCGAGTTTGAATTGATTATGCGAAAGGGAATCAGTCGTGAAATAAACAGTAACAATACGGTAGTATTAGAAGTACCCAATGTAGCAAAAAGTACGGGAGAGAGAGATTTCTGCACTTTTATAATTTACATTATATGTTAAGGATAACACAAAAAAGAGTTAAACTTATCTTAATACTCTTATTTTCATTGTGGTCCTTAAATATAGTCACTATGTTGCCATGGTAAGACATAGGAAGCGATCTTAAATTAACTTTTTAAAATTAATACATGATGTTACCAGTATAGTACATAATGAAGGACATCGGTACATTGAGTAATAAATTATTTGAAATAATATTAAATGAAAGACAATTATGGTATATTTTAAGATACTAGTAATTCATATCACAGATGAAATAAAAAAGGATAATTTATATTTTAATATCACATTTGAAAAGTAAGACAGTAGTAGATTACTATCACAACAAACATTTAATAATGAAAGACAATCGTAAAGCGTGTGCAAAATAAGATATTATTAATACTAAGATGCATTTGAATATTAAAAGTCAAAATTAAAATGAATTGTAATTTGCCATTCTGGTTTTGTTGAAAAAATCTGTCTGAAAAACATTAATAATTCGAAAAATAGAAATATAACTATTCTAAGACTAAGAAACATAATAATTGCACAGAATCTATAAAATATGTTTAACTCTATACTTGAATACAGAAATTGATGAGGAATCCCTAACAGACTGTGGCAATTCATTCCAAAGAAAGCAATCATTGTAAGCAAAATAATTTAACCACTGGGAGAACATATCTCCCAGTATCATTCATATCCAGATTCTTTATGCTTTTTACTGAATCTAGTGAAATACCTATGAATTGAACTGGCAGGAGTAAAATGTTCACCAAATATTAAGGGGCCTTTTATTTTAAAAAAGTAAGTGATAACCTGACAGTCGGCTGTGTTGTAAATATAGAGTGTTTTCAACAGTGTATCCATGAATGTGTGTGCAGTTCAGACATCATGAAAGAATGTTTTTCCTGATCGCTAGCCTTGCCACCAGGCTATATGATAGTATTTTTTCATTATTCAAGCGGAATATTTTCTGGCCCATATCTACTGACAGGGCTTGATCATCTACATTTTTGGCAGCAAAGGGAGTTAATTGAGTAAGAAATAGTAAATGTAAGGACTGAATGCCCGTCTACCTGATCGCCTATATTCCTAAACTTGTATCAACAAGCCAATGCTCATTTGCAATGCTAAAAATAGAATGTATGTATCTATAAAATGTGCTTGTATAGCTGGAATGTTATTATTGCTTCTTTATCTACAGGTATTTACAAAATTTGGCAGAACATTTTGACCGTGGAAGTCCGCTATTAAAATCACTGGAAATTAAGACCACTTCTATCAATAGTTCTTTTTATATATTCTCATAACGATGTTTTGTTGCTTATTCATTTCCAACAGATAAACTCTGCTGACCACCCGTTGTTAAGACAATATCCACAGAATTACACCTGCTATTTATTTTCCAAATCTATCTAAATGTCTACTAATAAAACCTGTCTGTAATTCTCTCATGGCCTCTGTACTAACAATAGGCACCAACATACAAGTAATATACTGTAGTTTTAATCAGACTATCAAACAATATGCTACTGTCGTGTTTTCCAAAGATCTATGACAAAAACGCCAATTTAACTTTTCATGATTGATTTGGATTTTAGAAATGATAATGCTTGTACAACCAAGATAAAAACGGCTGCTTTTTAAAACAACGATGAACTCTTTGCAATTTGTTGCTTCAAATCGCTGCAGTTCGGGGTACTATACTGATGAGTCGAACGATAAGAAACTAGGCTCTAATTGACCAGAAATGAGGTTCAATTAAAGTTAATATAAACGGCAATATACTTAAGACTCGTGTTCGGGGAAATGATTAATAGTAAAAGAAGCCTTATCATGTCCCGTAATAATGATAATTTAATTTTCTCTATTTTTCGCAAATCTCCCACTTCGCTGATCCAAAACTGTCAGGAAAAATATTTCACATAGATTTATGATAATAATAGAAGTCGGTTGATAGTAGGTAATCAGCATTGAAAGCTCACTTTTCATTTTTTAAATGTTTTTTCTTCTTCTTCTTTCTACCTATCTAAACTGTTTTATCCTTTTTTCTTCACTTTCCTAACCATTAAAAAACCCTTTAAGTGCATATGAATATAAACAATACCATGATTTGCAATATACATGAACTATAATATGTTACTTATATATTATTATGAATTATATGTGCTTAATTGAAACAAAAACTGGAAAAAAAAAGAAAAAGAATAGAAGTCTCCTTTCAAGTTGGGAAATAACTCTGTCTGTTATTAAAATCCAAAATTTCCGTCGCATACAAATACTTTACAGCAATTATTGCTGACATACATATAATTAAAAGACAATTTTCTTAGAAAGCAAAACATTTAAATCCCAGTATTAAACAACTTTTACACTTCCTTGTAAAATAAAATCTTTTCATGGCTATTTGCCCTTCATGTATGTGTTGAAAAATCATGCTTAGGTTCGATATTATTTCTTGTGATATGTCCCTTTCTTAACGCATTCTGGCATTAATTGGTTACTTTCTACTTTTGGATCACTTACATTGTTCGCACGACAGACGACAAATGTCAACAGAACTGAAAGGAAAACTCTTACAAACGAGGAACCATTTTCATTCCTTCATTAAGTGTCATTAAATATTCATTTCTTCATAACATCATTTATTCTTCCTCATATGTTTGTCTGTAATTGTATCGATTCCAATTACAAACTAATACTTTCATTAAGTATATCTATATCTCTGCACTCAAAATGTTTTTTCCTCCTGACTATCTTTCTTTACTTTATCCGTAAAACTTTTCCTTTTTCCGTGTAGAGTGTTTTATTGCCTACTTTGATCAAGATTTCAGTTTATGTTTAAAGCGTTCATTGACTACAAAAAAAAGTTACGGAAAGTAACTCATTCTTCTACTCTATGTTACAATCAATAGAACTCTTGCTCGGGGCGTCTCAAAAAAGATACATACATGTTCCATTATTTTTAAAGCTTTCACTTTGATGCTTGGTAAAGTTATTTTCAGTCTATCGAAGCAAATAAAACCAAGATCAACGGAAGTTCAACAAACATTTTAGTAGCTACAGAATTTAAATAAACAAAAATATGTTCAACAAATTAAAAAGAAGATATTGTCATGCCTTAAACTAAACAAATATACACAAACACAACCTATAGAGGAGAAATGTTAGGCCTGGGCAGTATTTTTATACTCGAGCACGTCTAAAAACTAAATCTCAATTTAACTATTGTCTTAGTGTTGCTAGGAGACATTCTACAGGAAAGGCGATATAATTAAGAGACATTCTATCTAACAGACACTAACAATGATATAAATGTTATGTTTTGCGGGGGATGGCATTACCTAAAAATCGTTAAAAAGACTCTACTCTTGTTTGGCTTCAGTACTGTTGAAAAGCCATTGATATAGTGCAACACATACATGTGTTATAAATGTTCATCTATATTGGCTGTGATACCATTTAGCCACGAGGAACCAGAATATTTCTATTAGAAGCAAATATAGTTTTCATCTGCAATTGGTCTCCCTGAATGCAGTTGGTGATATCTTAAGAAAATCAGGAAGCAAATATTATTTAACACTGACAACGCCCTTTATTTTGTTTTCAATATTTATGCTGTGAATACTCCTTATTTCATGAGAAGCTAAATGACTGAAGCTAAAACACTCACAGTCATTTGAAAACAGTTGTGTGTATAACGAAATGAATATTGTGCGTTATTTCATACTTCGTTTTCTTAAATCACTTTCACGGAGCTAATGCGGACAATTGTTTTAAAACCATTTGCTATATATCATATCCCATAGGGATTACATTTGAATTGGTTCCATGCCCATTCTGTGCCTGTTAGTATATATTTACGGTTTTCATAGAACACTCGCGAAAAGTTATATCTTGAAAGACTTTCCTGTTGATGAACACTTTGGAAGTCTGAAAGTATGTCCCTGATGTTGTTTTATAATTACATGTTTTGTACATAAAACCTTGTCTCGCGACTTATTTATTTAAGTATTTAAATTTAAATGATGTGTTGTAATTCTAATGACATTTACATTTTCCCTAAGGACAAAGCTAGTCCGCAAAAACATTTTCCCTAAGGACAAAGCTAATCCACAAAAACATTTTCCCTAAAGAGGCATACCCCATAACTGATTTCAAACTAAATAACCTCCAAAACATAAATAATAGAAACTTAAGAAGTATTATAACTTAACCTAAAAGTTTCAGCTATACATTCCCAGTCATTATTGATAAAATCAGCAGTTTGAAATATTCTGCAATACCGTAAACCATTCAGTAATCTATGTAGAGTTGTTGTTGTACAATAAATGGGTGGATGCAATTTATTACTGAAAATCTCTCTATTGATAATTGTGGTAAAATGAGGCATTTTCGCCATAGGTTCTTCTTTGAAATTGTATTTATACATGTATATCATTTGACGTATATTGAACATATAATCTTTGTTTCGAGAATATAATCTGCTAGATGTAGGGAGTGCCCCTGGACAAAGCTTATCTGCAAAAATATTTCCATAAGGACATAGCTAATCAGCAAAAATCGATTTGGACAGGCTGTTTATTCCCAAATGCAAACAGTGTTGAGCTGTCAAATAAAGGAAATATAATTAATTACACTCTTGTAACGGGTAAAATTGCCTTTTTATTACATGTGTATCTATTCTAGTTTCACTTTCATTTCTCTATCTCAATTCTTTTCAACATCTTATAATTTCTCGATGAAATCGGATATATTAAACTCAATATGAACATAAAAACGACAACAAACAAAAATGCAACGAAATGTATATACTAGGTAATTGATAATATACTTTTACAGATAATGTCCCAGGTAGGCCAAGTGTACTACTTGTTCTTTTCTGTTGGAATATTTCGACCTTATTGTTGTCTCTCAATATAAGTTTTGAAATTTCTCTATTGATACAAATTTCAGGACTGTCAAACATTAGACACTATGATAGTGAAGCCCAACTTCCTTTTTAATATCATTATCATAGTCGCAAATGTTAAATTCAAATTTCCAATTGACAAAACAAACAAATTAACGTTAAAAGCAGAGTAATCCGAACACAGAACCAAGTGTTAATGGGAGATAACTCTTATAATTCTATGATAAGTCTAAACACAGTATAAAAACGTTGTAAAATATTTAAGCTAGTATAATTTCTTTAAAAAATTCTTATAACGTCCTTATTCTTTGTCATACCTTTACTGGGATACACTTTCTGGCAATGATATCGAGGCAATCAGTATTCTTTGCAAAATCTGATAAGCAATGCATTTTTGGTTTTTCTAAAGAAATTTTATAAGAATATACTAATTCTGTCCCTTTAATATCATAAATAATTTCATAAAAAATTGTTTTCAACATTAATTTTGCTGTGATTCAATTTTTTTTCAGGACAGGTTCTGAAAGTCTCACTAATGTCGTCGTAAATTAGCTTGCATTTTATTTTTTATACTAGATAGCGTGATATGATATGACTTTGACCATTAACAATTTATAAGTAAAGCTGTCAACAGTTTGTTGCCCTAGACATATATTGTCTTACAAATATTGGATAAAAAAAGATATGTTATGAACCATCATCAATTGCGTGATGCACGGTTTATTCAACATCAACTGTCAAAAGAAATGAGACCTTATAAAAGCAATTAATCAACTTTTTGTGTATTATTCGATGACATTTTTGCTGTACAATGTGTACTGTTTGGAGACATGCCTTATGAAATAGGACTTAAGCTGATTTACGGCATATTTCTTATCTCTTCTTCCTGAACAGAATTGTACATTTCCATCCGAGATATCCATGACCTGACATTGCCATCCGAGATATCCATGACCCGACATTTACATCCGATATATCCATGACCTGACATTTCCATCCGAGATATTCACGACCTGACATCCGCAGATACGTCTGTTTTTGGTATACCGGAACTTTACAGACACTGATACACAGCACTGCCAAGCGCGCCCTGGGTTTTTAGCGACGCCTAACAAGCATCTACAGGACAGAGAAAGAGGTTACAAGGATACCGGCTTCGCGAGTATGGAGGGTGCTGCAATTTTTTGATTAGTTGGTTCCGGAGAATTTGCTGTACAATATTGCTCATGTATGATAACAATAATAATAATAATAATAATAATAACTTTATGTTTCGAAGGTAACATGCTAATAGTACAAAAACACTATACAACTTATTTTAATTATGGCCTTCAATTAAAACTAGATTGGTGTTCAGTAGAACACTTGTGACGCCCTCTTACGCTATGTCAGAATAACCAATAATTTCTTGACAAAATTTAAGTACAAAAAGGGGCATAACTCTGTCAAATATGACCTTGACCTACAATATGTGGCAGCATCACGACCTTTTTGTCATAAGCAATACCATTTGAAAATTTGATGAAGAAATCTTAAGAAATGGCAAAATTATAGCCAATGTTAAGTTTACGTGACAAAATCGGAGTACAAAAAGAGGCATAACTCAAATATGACCTTGACCTATACAATTTGGCAGCGTCAGGACCTTTTTGTCATAAGCTATACAATTGTAAAGTTTGATGAAGAAATCTCAAGAAATGGCAAAGTTATAGCCGACGTTAATTTTTTGTGACGGACGTCCGGACCGACGGACAAAGCGATCCCTATGTATCGCCTTTTCTCCGAAAGGACGAGACAAAAATTAATTCTTTATACATTTATACAATACATACATTTTATTCAAAGCCAAAATTTAAACACTTGAACACTAGTAATGCAATATGATATTTGCACCTCTTTTCAAAGGATAGTGTATTTGAGTCGCTTAATATTA
>JAUMHA010245594.1:0-15374 GCA_032359765.1 Saxidomus gigantea | reverse complement strand
ATACCATTAACAGTTGTGTGAAATTAGGTATGGTAGATTTATTGAATAAACTATGATGTGAGATATCGTTTTGCCATAAAAAGAAACAAATCATTTCGAATCGTTGTTGCTATGGCAATATTCTTCTTGAAACAGAATAATATTTCTATAAATGCTAGTATACTGGCTATTAGTTTCTTTCATTAATTTTGTTTTTTAAAGAGAGCATCGAAAATGCCACTTTTAGTGGTATCGAATAATGTAAGAAATATCGAATGGCACAATTTTCGCGGTGCATTTCGTTAATACACTAGGTCAAATCATAGGAAAATGTTGTAATCTTGGTGATACTTTGTCCGAGTGAGTATTGATGAAATCTAGGTAGGTTTTTAAAAATAGGTCATTTTGGTTCAAAAAGTAGGTCAAATGCTAGAAAAAATCGTGTGTATGCAATAGAGGCTGCATGTTTTGTGAAACATTGTGATAATGTTTGACTTGTTAAATTCTAAGCCGAGTTTGACTATGGTTTTGTTTTGAGTTCAACGCCCGCTTTTACCTTACTGAGCACGAAGTGATCAAGGTGAGCTTTAGTAATCGCCTGGTGTTCGTCGTTTGTTTGTCGTCTGTCCAAACTTAACCTTGTGTACGCAATAGAGGCGGCATTTTTCATTTGAACTTGCTTAGAATAACCTTGCTACAATATAGGTCGAGTTCAAATGTGGATAATCTGGGGTTTTAAACTAGGTGATCAGGTTAAACCATAGAAAACTTTTGTGTATGCAATTGAGGTTGCAATTCTCATTAGATGGATCTTCATGATTTTTTGTCAGAATGATTGTCTTGATAGAATCTAGGTCGAATGTGAATACGGGTAATCTGAGGTAAAAAACAAGGTCATCTGGTCAAATTATAGAAAAACCTTGTGTATGCATTGGTGTCTGCATGTTTTACTGGAACTTCGTGAAATTTGGTCAGAATGTCTGCCTTGATGAAATATAGTTCAAATACAAATAAAGGTAATCACGGTTCAAAAACTAGGTCACTAGGCGAATGATAGAAAAACCCTGTGTACGCAATACAGGTTACAATTTTCATTGGATCTTAATGAACTTGGTAAGTATGATTGTCTTGATGAAATCTAGGTCGAGCTTGAATATGGTCATCTTAGTAAAAAAAACTAGACCACCTGGTCAAATCATAGAAAAACATTGGTGTATGAAACGGAGTCTGCATTTTTCACCGGAATGACTGTCTTGGTCGAGTTCGAATGATGGTTATCTTGGGTTATGAACTAGGACTACCAGGTCAAATTAAAGATAAACCTAGTGTATAGAGATGATATTTACAAACGAATCATCAGGAAAATTTGTCAGAATGTTGTTTTCAATGATTTTTAGGCAAAGTTTGAATCTGGGTCACCTGAGGTTTAAAACTAGGTCACATGGTCAAATCAAAGATAAACCTTGTTAAAACTCTAAAGGCCACATTTAATATACGATCTTAATGAAAATTGGTGAGAGTATTTCTCTCAATATTTCTAGATCAAGTTTAAATATGGGTCATACATGTATAAGGTAAAAAACTAGGTCACACAGTCAAATAAAAGGAACCTTGTTAACACTCTAGAGGCCACATTATATATCCAGTCTTCATGAAAATTGGTCAGAATGTCTGTCCAAATGCTTTCTTGGTCAGGTTTGTAACTGGGTTACTTTTGGTTAAAAACTAGGTCACTAGAACAAATCAAATTAAATCTTTCTTAACAGTCTAGAGCCTGCATTTAATACCCAATCGTCGTGAAATGTGGTCAGAGTGTTTGTGTGGATCACCATGGATTATAAACTAGGTCACCTGCCCAATTCCGAGGAAAACCTTGTTGATACCATAGAAATCACATTTTATAGCTAATCATCATGTAGTTTGGTCAGAATGTTCGTCTTGTCTAGTTTAAACAGAATGTTTATACATTGTATTTATAATATTCATAGTTTAAGGTTGGATTTTGGTCACTTTTGGTAATAAGTAGATCTCAGGTGAGCGATATAGGACCAGCTTGGCCCTCTTGTAAAACAGTATTTTAGTCATATATAGGCTGACAATTTTAACCTTACCATCGTCCCTGGGAAGGACCGGTATTAGACACCTATCCTCCGTAAGAAACAGTAACAGTAACAATCAGTCAGAGGTTATGTGATTGCAAGTCAGCCACCCTATCCACCCGACCACGGAGGCGGTCATATCGGGTTAAAAACTAGGTCTAGCGTAGCAAATCAAAGGAGAGCCTTGTTAACAGTTTAGAGGCCATATTTGGGCCTATTACCATGTAAATTGGCCAGATAGAGTTTATCGATTATCTCTAGGCCAGGTTCGTAACTGGGTCATATGGGTTCAAAACACTGTAAGTCACAAGATCATATCAAAGAGATCTTGTAAACACTCTTGGGCCACGTTTGATACCTTATTTGCATGGACATTGTTCAGAGTGTTTGCCTTGATGTTTTGAATCTAGGTCACTGGGGTCAATAACTAGGTCACTATGGCAAATAAAAAAGGCTTGTGGACACGGTAGAGGCAAAAGTTTGCCTTCAATCATGATGAAATGTATTCCTGTGATTCGGACCATAGAATATTTACCTGCGGCGGGCAAAACATCACTTAACTGTTATTGATAGTAAAAAATAAAACCGGCGAGAATTTCCATAATCTTAACCAAAGGTTCCGCTATTGCACGATATTCTCAGCGAAACAGATTTATTCAGTGTAATACTTTATTGTCCTCCAATCCTGAAGAGAGTATAAAGACTATTGAACACATAGAAATATTTACAAATGACAAAAAGAAAATAATCATTACACGCAATATCACATCGCAAGAGAAATGGAAAACAAGAACAACGAACAAACAGAAAAATCACAAACACACGCACTATGTCTTCTGTTGAAATTTACACTCATTAAAGTGATATGTAGGCATGAAGAAAAAAAAACCTCTTTAGAGCATACTGTTTGACACATACGTCATCATTTAACCCAGAATGAGATTTATTTGTTTGGATATTATAAATATCTCAAATGATTTGAAAAAATTATGTTGAGTCAAAAGGATTTGTTGCCAAAATTGGAGCACACGGAGATACCAATCTATATTGATAACAATATACTAAAGTAAAGTGGAAAGAATGCAAATTACTTAACTAACTTATTAATATTGTCAGATAATGACCTTTCGATGATTTAAGTATTTTTCTCCTATACATTTTAGTGGGCATAAATTGATCGATAACATCTAATTGAAAAACTCTGATAAGGTAGTTTCAAGGGAAGCAATCTCGCCAAAAGGCCAATAAATCGTAAGATATTATAGGGGTTGAGGTTTACTAGACGTTGATATGTTAATTATCAATAGTGTTGACCAAAAAAGCGGTAATTCATACTTCCATCATCTAAGGTCCGTGTATTTAACAAAACACACTACTGCTAGAAAGTAATACATTTCCTGCAACATATTATATCTAAAGCAAGATAGGTTTAATACTGGGTCTGTAGTATGACTGCAAGTTGCTGGATATCAGTCTACATGTTTGTCAGACGGACCTGCTTAACCATCTGGCTTTTCAAAATGGTCATTGAACTAAGATAGTTGTAGGTAGTCATCGCGTTTTATTTTACCTATTGCAAAGTCGAGGATAGACGTAATGATTAACTCAAGTTAATCCTTCCTTTAATTTGCAACTTGCAAAGCCACGACGAAGCAAACACGTGTCTTGTCTTGTTTCGCTTTTGTTTATTTCACGTGTTGTTTCTTGTGTGAGGGTGTCATGACCCTATTCTTGTTCATTACCTTACTAGGACGGCAAGCGCAGTACAATTAAACTATCGAAAGCTTTCTTCTTTTTTATTCGCGCATTGCTTAAATTTCATTTTCTTTTCAAAAAAGTATGTTTGTAAATCTTCTGAACAAGGAAATTAAACAAAACAAATATGAAAAGAGGACTGTAAATGTTTACAATCTTGCAGAGATTCTAAGTTTCATGATCTGAGGAAATGAACTAATATTTAAGTTTTTCTAGTAAACATAAATTTTGAAATGAATTTCTAACAAATTTCTTGAAAAATAATTTGAATTGTAAATATCGCCATCTTGCAATGTATTTATCAAGCTATGCAAAGTGTATATTAAATGTTATATGTTTATGAACTTGACAAATGAAAGAATTTTATTCCCAAAACTTGAACTTTTACGAAGCGAACAGCTGTACATACTTAGATGACTTTATGTGTCTTTCAGAATGTCCGGTTCCTGCAATTATACCGCATGCAGTGTTTCGAACAAACACGACAGCCAGACATACTTACTTTTACGGTGATAATATTGAATACACATGTGACATTGGTTATGGGTTTAACAAGTCAGCAAAGGAAAATAACAACAAAAACATATCTTGTGGAAACAACGCAAGCTTCGATAATTTCACAGTCTGTGTTATATTAGGTAAATCTTTTTTAACTGGGGCATTTGTTACAACTATGGATTCACAGATACTAAAAATGAGCATACGATTATTATATGATCTTTAAATCAACAATATCGCATTTGTTTAGAGCGTGGTCAGCAACGCAAAATTATTTATTAGATCTAGAGCATGATCGGACAGCGATTTGTTTCCCCTGTGAATCTCCCCGTGGAATGGGATCAGAGAAACGATTTTCAAGTATATCAAGTCCTATCTGTTCAACCCAAGGGCTTGAGTCAGTGTTGATGTGATACCAAGTCGTGAGTCCTTACAACGACATGATGACCCTCAAGGAAGTGTACTGTCACCCATTCTCGTTCAACTGTTCATTAATGACTTGGTGTCCGATCTTTCAATACTAGTGAAAGCCGCCCTCAATAATACAGATGACCTTGTGTAGAGTATGTGTAGAGCATGTACAATATAAGCTAATACTTTTAAGATGTAAGTTGTAGACATGATTTCAGCATTGGAAGAATAATTATGCAGAAAAGTCCTGTATAACCTGTCATCTAAGCACAAGGCTTGTACTAAAAAGATGAGTGGCATTCCTTTGACTGAGTTTGTTTGTTTGTAATTGTGCTTATTAGGTCCACCATCCTCTAAAGAGACTATAATCGGTACGACCCGGGTCAACTTTTGACTGAGGTTGAAGAGGCAACATTTTTAACGCTGCCTTTGATTTTCTCGATATATTCTTACGCATAAGAACTCCAAACTCGGGTTATTCTACGATCAATTAAACGTTGATACATATTATTTCTTAAAGGGACATACCCTATAACTGATGTCAAACTAAATGGCCTCCAAAAAATAAATAATAGAATCTTTGGAAGCATATTTACTTATCTAAAATTTCAGCTATGCATTCCCAGTCATTATCGATCAAATCAGTGGTTTAAATTATACTGCAGTACCGTAAACCATTCATTAATCTATGTAGAGTTGTTGTTGTAAAAGTAATGGGTGGATGCGATTTATTGCAGAAAACCTCTATATAGAAAATTGTGGTAAAATGAGGCATTTTTCGCCATAGTTTCTTCTTTGAAATTGTATTTATTTATCATTTTACGTTCATTGAACACATAAACTATGTTTCGAGAATATAATCTGCTAGATGTTGGGAGTTCCCCTTTAACTATATATAACATGGTAAAAGAAATAATAAGTAGGTTGCTAATTTCTTAAAAAATATTTTTACTAAAGTTGAAACATTTTGAGAGATAACGATCAAATTAATAAACCTTCAAGGATACTATTATATTAAATTGTGAACAACTTTGAAAAAAATGTCGATTAATTTGTACTGTTAATACATGTAACGGAACTGCCTTATACTGAGTAAAAGTGATCTTTAGTTTTTAGTATTCAGTTATGCTTTTTGATATTGTCCTGAACAGACTATTAAATAGTACATCAAGTTTCAAGGGAGTTTCATTGTTGTATCGAATTTCATTAAATAGCTTATTTAAAGTGTGCAATTGCAGTGCAAATTGTGAATGAATTTATAACATATTCTTAGATTGTGGCATACCAAGTTTACCTCATAAAGTAGTCACAGGGACCCAAAATGGTACAACATATGGATCTTCTGCTTGGCTAAGATGCGACCTTGGATATACATTACACGGAGATAATCTAACATTGTGTCTGTCAAATGGAAGTTGGAGCGAATACCAAACAAATTGCATTAAAAACGGTATGTCCAAATTTAGATCTTAGATATTCAAGATATAATAGAAACATGTTTGTTGTTGTTTAGCGCATTTGTGTTGGTAATTCAGTTCAGATACAAACTGGCCTAGATAAAGATAGGAAAGTTTACATTCCTTCACGATCTTCAGAAGTTGTTTCTCTATTACAGAGTTGTCGTACTTCCCTTCTCTCAATTAATTTCCTAAGTTTAAGTTTTTAAGTCTGTAATAATGTTTTCAATTCTCTGAGTTCGTAATTAAGGATGTGCAATGACTACGAAACATAACAATTTCTTTCCCTCTCTAAAATTGTCCCCTAACCATATTCATTGTCACGGCCTGGCTTAGCCGGTGAATGATTCCTCAGCTGCTGAATATAGCATGGCAACACATTTATGTAAATAAAGGTCGTATGTCCAACCATTCGGGATCTTGCTCGGGGACTGAACATACAGGTGACATATTTCGAAATTTTTTAAACAATATATTCATCAAAGATAAATATTTATTACTTCAAAGAAATATAATTGCTATACATTCTATGGTGTAAATAGCAAATGCAATGAGCCATTACATTTGCCACTAACATCGCACAGCATAGCCAAGGGTCACATGTCAATAACATGTAGTAACGGTAAGTTGGAGTAAGTAATATTGAAATATGGATCACGAGACATAATTATGTGATTATAGCAATTAACCTCGGGATTTAATAGAAATTACCTCAATGAACTCAAAATATTAATATCAACAACCATGAATTGATCTTTAAGTTTTACTTTGTTATAACATTATTTGATTAAATGCATCCTTTATGTTAGTCCGGATCATATCGAGGACATCGAGAGTAAGTTCTGTAACTAAGAACCAACCATTGCCTTTCCTTGCACAGCTTTGTAATAACTCTCCGTTGTCATGAAACTATGCTTGTCCGGGATATATCTCCAGTCTAGTAATAACAGATTTAGATATATGTTTTCAGGAACCGTTTCTCAGAAACAGTAAATTAACGGTTTTATAAAGTGTCGTGTGTGATATGTTTTTTTCTCATTTATCGAACGTTTTTAAATATGTTTATCTTCCACAATATCTGTATAGTGTTTCACTAACGACCTTACTATGAATTGTCTATATGATGGCATCTTATTACGGAATTACGGCATTATAAATCTCGTATAAATGCAATGACGTTCTTAGTATGTACCATTGCTTTATCACACAAATTAAACTTTCTAAAAGCATTTTAGTATCAGATTATACAATCCGTTTTAGCTCACCTTAAGCACCGAATCATGGTGAGCTTTAGGTTCGATGAATGTCCGTTATACGTACGTTGACCATTTTTCTCCTAATTCACATATTTGACCAGAAACATTCTGGCCTTGAGCTCTCTAAGATTTGTTCAAATGGTTCCGGCTAACTAAATAACATGACCTCCCGAGCTAAAACTAGAAATATATGAAACTCTTCTTTTTAACCACAACTCCACCAACTATGCTCTCGGTTTTTAACCATTTCATCTATAGATGAATGAGAAACACTGAAAACTGTATTTTCAATACCCCGGCCAAAATTCCAACCGGGGATATCCGGATTGGAAGTCTAGAGAGTTAACCACTCGACCACAGCAATTCCCATTGTTACGATATGTAGTATGAAGAAATGTGTAGTGGACATCTCTAAGGGTTGTACACGATATGCCACTGGAGTCAAAATTGGGCTTGCCCGCGGTCACTTGCTTTACAGACACTTATATGAGTAAACTCTTTAAATAGGTTCTTGAAAACTGCAAGGCCCAGAACTTAGATTTCTAGTTTGTAGCAATGCTAGTTTAAATCTACAAAGGTTATTCAGGTTATGTCACTTTGTTCAAAATTGGCCCCGCCCGTTGTAGTCAATTGTTTTACATATACTTACATAGCAACATTTTTAAAACTCTCCTTATGGAAACCGCAAGGCCAAGAGTTATTGTATTTGTGAAGTAGCACTGCCCAGTAGACCTCTGCCAAGAATTTTCTAATTATGTCCAAATTATGTATCCATGGTCAAAATTGACACCACCCTAGGGTTTCATTTCTAAGATACAGTGCTGAAATTCGTTCGATGTGTACAATTTGCAAATAGGTTTTTAAACATATCTGGGAATACCTTGACTATGATCTGTTGACTCAATTTCTTGTTTTTGAAGGAACAGCAAAGGAATCATGTGTACAGTTTTGCAAAGAAATTTCTATATATATTTAATCAAGATGGCATTGACTTTGACCTTCAGACCTATCATATTGCTTTAGAATCTACTTACATGAAATTTGAAACATGTGGGCAGTTGTAAACGAGTTTCAATGTACCCCCCCCCCCCGACCGTTTTCATTTGGGGCCTTACATTTGATGTTTTTTTTCGAAAGTTTTGTAGAATTTACAAACGTAAAAATCGCTTTAGTTTTACCTTGTTTGCTACAACCCTGGTGTTGACATTGTATACTGCCAATGGTACTCATGTGAGCGATATATTGCTATCATGCCCTTGTTGTTTCAATAAGTATCATCATAATATGAAAACAAATTGTTTCGAAAATTTTAGACAAAAATGATGTACATAGTGGCTTTAAATTCACACTTTTAAATGATTGCAAAAAAGTCGTTTTATAATTTGTCAAATGAATGTAAATAAAGGAGTATATGTAAAAACTGTCCGAATGTCCTTTTTTCGTATGACGACGATCATTATAGTGATGACTGACGTGCTACACTGCTGATATATGACACGTCGGCGGACCTTGAGGACTTTCTGTCTACTTGTTGTTCATTGTCTTTTTTTACAGTTTGCCAAAATTTAACGGATCCATTAAATGGCTTAGTCAACACAAGTCAGAGTTCGGTGGCGGTTTATTCTTGTAATACAGGTTACGACATGCATGGATCCGACACATTAGTTTGCAACTTGGACGGACACTGGGATAAATCTCAACCGACATGTGTTATCAAAGGCGAGTTGAGTTACTGTTTATTTTATAATCTCTGTATTTCAGTGCACTAACTAACTCTTGTCAGATAACCATCGGATTGTCAGATATGTTTATTTTGTTATCGGTCCTACGAATTTTTATATTTCCATTTATTTACAAATTTGGAATTCGTTATAGCTGAATTCAGGATTACTCTTTTTGTTATGTTTCAGAACTGTTTAATGAGCATTGTACGTATTTAATTTTGTATTGAGCTGTTTGTTCGAAATGAAATCCATAGGGTACATTGGTAAATGAGCGATTTAATTGATATGTGTAGAATAATTTAACGTATTAAGTAATAAAATCGGGAAATTTCAGAATATAAATGTTGTCCATAATTTTATAATGTATCGAAGTACCTGTTTATCACTGGAAGATATAGGGTTTGTTTACAAATACTAAAATTCTTCAACGTGAACAGACAACGCGTTACATATAACCTTTTTGAATTATTGTTACGATTTTTCCGACATCGGCAGGGTTTCTGATGGAATTATGTTGGTAGTAGAAAAATACTGGTAGTGTTATACACTTTGTATTAATATTAAATGCCTTCTGTGTCGATAGACATCGATTGCATGTGTGACAGATGCAAAAGGGGAACATACAGGTTTGTTGTAAAATACAAGTTGATAACTAGGCATTTGCATTTTCAGTAACAAACATTTATATCTGTATAGACCATTTTACGATGCCATTGGTTGCTATATATTTTTATCAGTTAACACCGTTTTTGCGCATGCACAGTGTTACGTAGGGCAGAAAATATTGCGCCATTATGTTAAATGAACGGAGTGGAAGTCTGGCGAGCACAATAATGCGTTTTGATAATGCCATTACAGGCGAAGTTAAAATAAGTATTTGTTAAAATTCAAACACAGATGGCAGCAGACAATAATTCAATGTTGTTGTTTTTTGCATATTAATTACAGAGATTAAGATTCTAACCTTGAACCTGTGTCCATTTATGAACAAGCAAGCGTATATGACCATTTCACTTATATTCGTTCACTAGAACTTGATTGTTAAAGAAGCTAAAAGCTTATCGAGTCTGCTTCCCAGGAAAGGTCAGTACTGTTATCATATTAAGTGGTACATCCATAACCCCTTTTAAGGCTTGAACTCAAAGCCGCTGGGTGGAGCAGCCTAAACATCCACACCATCGATTTCCTCCACTGTCTAAAGCCATATTGGCTACAACAGGATTGCTAGGATTGATATTGGTTCCCTCTTTTCATTGTCGGATGCATTTTAATATAAGGTACATCTTTTTACAGACAACAGAATGTCGAAGATACATATCAAGTAATGTTGTGAAGTTAATATTCACACATTAACATATTGCTGTGGCACAAAATTGGTTTTTTCGTGTCAAGATTAGTGTTCTAGGTTAGATTAACGCCAATAATATTTTTAAAAGAATACGCTTTTGGTCGCGGAGCGGAGTTACAGCAGCATGTTGTCCACCTGACAATGTGTGTATACTCACGTGATTCCATGTAACAAAATTAATTATATTCGCCTATGTTAAGAGAAAGACAATTGAATCGATGGTAATTGCTTTGTAGCTGTCTGTTTTAATACCATTTTCGCGCATGCTTTCTCAAGTGAATATCAGGTGCCACCTTTAACTTAAATTAGTATTGGTGCTATTCATAATTTTTTTTTATTGTTTTTGAACTATAGATTGTGGACGAGTAACTGACCCTGACAATGGTAATGTTCAGTTGAATAACCATGCTACGACATATAACGCTACTGCAACATACAACTGTAATAAAGGATATGATTTAATTGGAGACGCATTATCGAGATGTAACGGCTCTAGCAAGTGGAACAGCATTCCGGTCTGCAATATTAAAGGTATCCAAATAATGAAAAGTCATTTCAATATTTGTTTAAGAGATAATGACATCGCTTTTAGGATACGATTTAAAATATCATTAACGATATATGTTTTTAGCTCGACTTTTCGAAGAAAAGGGGGAGCTATCCTACTCGCCTTGGCGTCGGCGTCGTCGTCTGCGTTGGTGTCACACCTTGTTTAAGTTTTTCGTACCACCTCACTTAATTTCAAAACCATTAGAGGTATTGCTTTGAAACTTACCATACTTGTTTACCATCATAACTTCCATCAACGCACAAGAGTACATACCTCTGTCAAGGTTTTTGTCAGAATTATGCCCCTTTTTACTGACAACATACATTGAATATGGGTAAAATCCACTTATCGACTTCACCCCTTGAGATATTGCTTTAAAACATGTAATACTTGTTTGCATCATTACCCGCATCTGTAGGCAAGAGAAGGTAACTCTGTCAATTTTTTTTTTAAACTAAGGCCCTTTATTGACTTAGAATCTCGGTTAAGTTTTTCGTACCAGTCCACTTTTTGTCTGAACTGTTTGAGTTATTACTTTGAAAGTTGGAATACTTGTTAACCATCATAATCCACAGGCGTAGAAGGGAGAAGGTAACTCTATCAATTATTTCATTTTAATTATGGCCCTTTTCGACTTAGAAAATCCGTTAAATTTTTCATTCTTGTCCACTTGTTGACTAAACCATTTGAAATATTTTGAAAGTTGGGATACTTATGTGCTATCATGACACCTATCTGTAAGCAAGAGAAGATAACTCTGTGAAAATGTTCCTTGATTTGTACTTAGAAATTCCTAGCTAAAATCTTGTGTGCAACTGGCACTATCATGCACATATATCACTAACCACTTAAAGTATTAATTTAAAACTTTTCTATAGTATTCAGGGATATCAAACAATTAAATTTGATAACACTTGACTTAATATCTTGCTACTTGTGGCCCTTCTTTATACAGATCTTTGTTTTGCTCTTTACTAACACACATTTGTTTTATTGGCAAGCACTGAAAAACGTCGAGCGCGCTGTCCTACTGACAGCTCTTGTTATATAGCTTACATGTTCAGCCAGTTAGAGAAATTAATCCATTTTGGCTTCTACCTATTGATACTGTAAACGTTAATCTAAACTTGTTAAAGCTGTTAGAAACAAATATTTGATGCCGATCATTTGATCAAATATAATATAACAGGTTTGATATATACATATATGTCTGTTTAAGCTTATGTTTTATGCATTGTCATTTGTTTAATCCTTGATGATTTGTTATATTTGCATGATGGAGTATTATACATTGTACATATTTTAATGAAACTAAAGTTTTAAAACGTCATTATCTCTTATATACATGTAAAATGTTCCCGTGAACACCAAAGAAATATTCACATGGCTTACATTACTTCAACACAATAAGCAAAACATCTTCAAATACATTTGAGTTAGAGCGTTTATACTGCTGTTTGTTATGAAAATCGTTTGTGACTCTAATGCATTAGAAATTAGGAAATAACCTATGGCAAGAAACAAACAGTTAGGAAAACCAATCAAGTGGTTTTAAAGCTTTTATTTAACGAGGACAAATATGCGTCGATTTTGAAATATGTACTTATGTGATGACTGTATAATTAAAGGTTATACTTAAAGTGCATTGATGCTTGTGAATCATTTGATTTTCACAATGTCCTATATAGTATGTACAGTGATAATCAATCGATTTGCTGAACTTTGTTCTAGTCACTTAAGTCACCCGTAGGAACATGTAAGTGGTCTTTCTGGGACTCAAACAGTTACATTAAATGAATATCCAATGTACACTAATTTATTGACAGGAAAGTATACTCTTTTTAAGGGAGGGTTGGCAAAGTTCTTTTACAGGGCTGTGCTAATTTCTGATAAAAGTTAATAGTAGTTTCTTACTATCAAAACGGCTTCTTTTAAGATTGCGGGAACTTGACAGACCCAGCAAATGGAAAGGCAGACGTGTCTAACAGCACAACATACCTGTCAGTTGGACGATATAGGTGTGATATTGGTTATACTTTAAATGGAAATAACCACACCACTTGCACGAAGACCGGAAACTGGAGCAAACATTACGTTAACTGCACAATAAATGGTATGCTTTCTCTGTGAAATAATGAGTATGTAAGTTTAAGTGTTCAGCTCTAAGTTCTTTCACTTCTGATCTTGAATAAAATAAGTATATAGAAAACCAATATTTTAATTAAAAATTGACAGCATATACCTGCACATCTTTGTTATGGTGAAGCAATGCTTCATTTTAGATTGCAAGCAGCCAAGAAGCGTCTCGAGTGATGGCCGTGTAAACACAACAAATGGAACGACATACGAATCTGTGGTTACATTCTGTTGCAATATTGGATATGATTTGTATGGTAATGAGCATGCCACATGTCTGGCCAATAGATCCTGGAATGTGCCATCCCCTAGTTGTGTTATTAAAGGTATGTGAAAAATATAGATTATACTCTAAGAAACGTATTTTCGTGTATCAGTTATTAATCATATATAATACTCTAATTCTAAGATACGTTACCTCGTGGATCAATTATTAAACATATATGATACACTTACTTAAAGGTACGTAAGCTCGTGTATTCATTATAAGTCGTATAACATACTCTAACCTTGAGGGACGTAAGCTCGTGTATCCATTATTAATTATATTTGATATTCTTGTGTATCCATTTAAATCATATATTATACTATAACCTTAAGGGACGTTAGCTCGTGTATTTATCACTTATCATAATATTATAGTCTAACTTTAAGGAACGTTAGCTCATGTACCCATTATTAATCATATATCATACTCTAACTTTAAGGAACGTTAGCTCATGTATCCATTATTAATCATATATCATACTCTAACTTTAAGGAACGTTAGTTCATGTATCCATTATTAATCATATATCATACTCTAACTTTAAGGAACGTTAGCTCGTGTATACTTTATTAATCATGTATTATACTACATTTGTACATGTAATACACCGTATTTCCAAATAAGAACAAATTATTTGATTCTACCTTGGAAAATAAATTTAATTATAATGTACATCACGAAAACAATAAATTATAAACTCACTAACTCTGTATCAAGTGAATGGATTTAAGTAAGCGAGTGAAAGAAATTCAAAGCAACAAGTATACTGGCGGTTATCTACATATCGTTTCACAGGCCCTACAAGTAGCAGTTGCACAGTTGATAAAATGTCTACTTAGAAATACATCTTTTTCATATCCCTACTTATCAGCACAAATACGTCACACTTGGTTATAGATTCGTTAGTCAGATGCAAGTATTGAATTTCAGACACATTCGAGCTACTTCACTATATACCAAATATACATGTATATTTCCGTGTGTTAATTCCATCTTTGATATTTTTCAGTAATTGTGTTCAATATATTCATAGAAAAAATCCAACCAAAGATTTCCAAACATGAATCTGCAATAAAGACACCCTTTCAACCCCGGTAATATTTACAAGTCCAGTGTGAAAAATTACGTAATAATACTTCACTGGTTTCAAATGAACAGTTTCAGTGTTTACAATAATATTAAAATTAATTCACTGGATTATCCAATGGCCACACTAGGACATCACGTGTCAAATGATTTGTCTGGTTTGCACAAAAGAATACGTGAAATTGTTGTGATACTTTTTGTGAGCAGTTTACCTAGTAAAAAAGAAAATTATTACTGAACAATAAGTTTAAGTATGCTTTAAAATTTGTCCTAAAGACTTGAATGGTTCATTGGGTGCAAATTGAGGTTCATGATAAAAAGAGATGGATGATCACGTGACTGGTAACGACTGTAAGTCATACGTCACCAATTGTCAGAATTGTAATCTTTCAGGTGCCATATACCCTAGGGATATTGAATGTCCTAATTTTTTTAAGTGCGTGTTATATAAAACTATGGGAACGTTTTAAATTGAAAGATGTTGTGTCATATAATTTTGATGATGAAATGTTTGTGTTTGATTCGCACTTGATATTTGAAAGTGATTTCAGGGTCTTTCAAAAAGATGGACACTTATGATTTTTGAAATGAATGTCAGAAATTTCCTTTATGTAAAAATGATTTTTTTGTTCAAATAAACATTGTCTGTATCGTCGAATTAAGTCCTGTCAAATTTTATGTCTATGCTGATTAATTTGATAATTTACAGATTGTGGCAACATAACTGATCCTGCAAATGGACATGTGAATACAATCCATGGTACAATTTACAAATCACTGGCACTATTCAACTGCTCTACTGGCTAC
>JAUMHA010245483.1:0-15375 GCA_032359765.1 Saxidomus gigantea | reverse complement strand
GTCGCGTGCAAGACCCACGTCCCTAGCTCAAAGGTCAAGGTCATACTTAGAGTTTGAAGGTAATGGATTCCTCAATATATGCATATATGCACATATTCGTGTTCGGACTGTAACTTTGTCATGCATTGATGGCACAAATGTCTAGCACATCAAGCGGACGATTGGATTTTAAAATTACATAGCACATTTATTGAGCACAAAGAGAGGACACAGACTGTGAGGCACCTCTTTCGGGGGCATTCGTCACTTGTGAGGGACAGCTCTTGTTTCTGCATTTTTTTGCGACGTGACAGGTCTTATGGCAATAGGAACATGTTTGTTTCCGAAAGTGATCTGCCTTAATTGGCTGTTCATAATTAGAGGGGGTCAAGCTTTCTTTAATAAAATAGTCATGGCCGGTTCGAAGTCTGAACCTTTTCTGCAGGTTTTGTTCAGTTGTTGCAACGTCAATGGCCTCTTGCAAACTCCGGGGATTTCCACGCATAAGTTCCATTTGGTCCTCGTTTTAAACATCAATGGAATAATCTTTGAGCTGTCGGTCTCTTACGTCTCGACCTTGACCATCGAATTCGTTATCGCCGAGAGTTATAATAACACCAACTATATCGGCAAAAATACGCCGATAGATCTACGACACAACGTCTTTACTTGTTCACCAACAATTAACCTGACCTTAGCAGACGGAATCATTTATCTCTAAGCATTGATTCAATATCCCAGGTACCTATACACCCAGGTAGATTATACAAGTAAACGCACGGGTGTAAAATGACATAGTGTACCATACCATTGAGGTTCCGGTTCCATATAATACTATAACGTTGTGTAAATGAAGCTGCAGTGTCGTTCCAGACAGACATCGGACGGACATCGGATCAATCAAGGCAACATTATATTTTCTTCTTCCTTTACTTGAGTCTTTATAGTTATACATATTGAATCAATTGGCAATGTAATTTATCCCTTGATAATTGGTATAAAATGAAATTTCAGCTCGTGGTGATATTTTTTTCTACATGTAATATTTGCAGATCAATACCTTACAAACGATATAAAAAGATCTCAAAATATTATTCATTACAAAGAATTTGAAAGCGCAACCCACTTTCTATGTGGAAGCGAGGAATGGATATCTATTTTGGCTAAATGTGACGACATCATAGACTGCCTTGATGCTTCCGACGAAACACATTGCTCAGAAGATGACACAGGTAATGTTATCAGAGAAAATAACAGTTTAGACCTGCTGCAAATGCCTAAGGAATGCATTGGAAACAAGTTTTTGTTCTATTTGTCCGAAACTCTGGTAAAAGTAGATTTAAAACCACCATTTTGAGAAGAGAAACGTATTTGACTGCAGACAATTTGTATCCTGAACTACGCGTTTAAACCAACAAGTTACAACGATGTTTTGATATTCATGATAAATTTAATTTCTAGATCCATGCAGTGGTTACAGGAGTTAAAACGTTTATCATGCTACAATACTAAATACTGATAAGAGAATAAATGTTATCATAATTATACCCCCCGAACACAAAGTGTTAGGGTGGTATACTGGATTTAGCTTGTCTGTCCGACTTCCGTACATACCCAGTAGACATTACGGAGTTACGGTTTGAGTACAACTTAGCATTGTGAGGTTCTTTGAGTTCATTCGGTCATAATGGGGTTACAAATGGAATTGTGGGGTTAATTAATTATGTTGTGGGGTTGAAAAAGATCAAAGAAAGATCAAAGGGATAACTTCACAAAGTCCGTCTGGTAAGTACGTCCGTCTGTCTGACCGTCTGTCCGTCTGTAGACGGAATCTTGTGGACACTAGATCTCCCATACCCCTGGTCAGAATTTAATGATACTTCACACAAGTGATAAGTGCAATGCCTCGTTGTGCATGGTCTATGTTTCGGATTTCTAGGTCAAAGGTCATAGGGGCTCGGGATGGTAAAATCTTGTGGACGCTAAATCTCAAAAAGCCCTGGTCAGAATTTAATGATAATTCACAGAAGTGATAAGTACAATGACTAGTTGTGCCTGGTCCAGGTTTCGGGTCTCTAATTCTAATTCTAAGTCTAGGTCACAGGGGCTTGAGATGGAAAAATCTTGTGGACGCTAAATCTTCAAAACCCCAGGTCAGAATTTAATGATACTTCACACAAGCGATAAGTACAATGCTTAGTTGCGCATGATTTAGGTTTCGGGTCTCTATGTCAAAGGTCAAGGTCACAGGGGCTCGAGATGGTAAAATCTTGTGGACGCTAAATCTCCAAAAACCCTGGTCAGAATTAAATGATAATTCATAGAAGTGATAAGCACTATTGCCTAGTTGTGCATGGTCCATGTTTCGGGTCACTAGATCAAAGGTCACAGGGGCTTGAGATAGTAAAATCGAGTGCGCTTTTAATCTCGAAAACCGCTGGTCAAAATTTATTTATACTTCACAGACGCCTTAAGATGTGCAGGTCCAATAATCAAAGCATCAAATATTACATGAATTTTAAATAATGTGTCAGTGGGATGTTCGAAGATTATTTATCACCTTCAGTGATAGTTCTAGTTATGTTTTATTTTTCGTTTGAATCTCTAAGAAACAGTGTAAACATCATTATACATGTAAATAAAATATGTCCATTGTTTCCATTGTACGAACATAATGATAAATGAGCAGGCAAGTCTCAGAAGTCATATGAAATGATGATAGTATTACACAGTAGCTTTTAAGTTTTAATTTTAAGATTACATGTTTTTCTAAGAAAGGAAACTGAATACTTTATATAAAGTGTATTTTGTAACAACGAGAAAAAAGCAAGCATATCGATTTCAAGATTGAAAACATTTTAAAAGTTGTCCTTTCGATGTTTAAACACAAAATTTATAATTTATTAAATTGCATGTGAACAGCACATGGCAAAGTCGACCCTCAGTTCCTTTCACAAACTGTTTTGTCAGTTACGTGGGCTAATAAGTAGTTTTTATAATAACTAGAACATATCTTTTTAAGTTATGCTTTTTTTTTGCATAATGAAAATTAAACAACATACACACGATTTACATTCGCATCGCTCTAACAGTATTTTATAATCGTTATTATAAAACATATTTGGGACAAATAATGGTGTATATTGTATATTTTAGGAGAAAGAAGTTAATACAATTTTACTTAGCTCGCATTACGATTGAATGTGGTTTTGTGTTTCAGTTTGCCTTAGTGCAGTAATTCATTTTAGACAAATTGAACAAGTCTTCCCAGGACGTAATTTTTACCATTCTCTTGTTCGGTATAATTCAAAAGAAAACTTCAAAAATCATCGGTTACGTAACAACAGTTAAGATCATTGACAGTTATGCCTTCAAAACGTGGTGGTAGAAAACTTGTGTTGAAGCTACTGAAGGGTTTTGCGAATCGGAAAAATCACTACGAAAGCTGCAGAGTGATTAAAAAGCTATTGTTATCCGTGTCTCGCACTATTTAAGTTTTTACTTGAACTACGGAATACATTTTCGGTCATTATACGTAAATGTTTTAGATACGATAATTTAGAAATTAGTTATAGATGTATCCATCTATTGAAGTCAGTAAATATGATTTTGTATCTAGTTGAAATTTCAACAAAACACGAGTTATACATGTACTTGATAAAAAATGACATTTTTCCTAAAACTTTTGCAACGCGCCGCGTATTTCATTTCAATAAGATGACTAAACAAGCAATTATTGTATCGTCATATGGCTCTCCATAGATAAAAAAGATAATAATGATCTTAATCATTCATAAAGTGATTGCTTGTAACATTTGATTGACTGGAGCATTTACTGGTGCAGCATTATACAAATGCTGCCTGATGATAAGACGAATATCCAATATCTATTGAACTGATGTGTGTGATATTCACCGAACCAAAAGGCGTATTGAATACATCAGGACCGTTGATTTGGATATCTAATGGGCATCATTACCATTGTGAGCATTGATACATACCTTATATACCGTTGCAAGTATCCATCTCACAAAACAGTTTACCCTTTCATATTTAGAACATGAAACTTGCTGAACAGTACAAACACAATTCAATAAAGCACAGCTTTGTCAGATTGTCCTTTTTATTGATATTTAAAGTACCATTCGGGCTTATAAATTCGTTTGATGTAGATAATGACTAGAATAATTAGGTCACTCATTCTGAAGTTGAAATCAAAATATCGAGAATGATCTATATTTTCTTTGCTAATACAGCACTACGCCAATATTTCAGACGAACTACAACAAACCTTGCGCTATAATTCCTTAGTAAAAATCTGAACGTTAAGAATAACTGAATGAATTATTTTCCTTTTTTTTACATTCAATTCTCAACAATAAAACAAATTGACTCACTTTATGACGGGATTATCAGTACGGTCTAGGCAATAAAACAGTTTAACTGTTAATTAAAAAAATTCCATTTTCCTAGAAAAGATTCTATATTTGAATTTGTTTTAATTTCGTGTAGTTTATCGCATAATTGAAGATATTTTGCTATCCACTATTGAATACATTCACGTGACATACACATGGGAGCAGTCTATTTCATGAAAGTGTAAACTTCAACAGAAATTATATATTAAAATGCGTGTGCGCATTTTCTTTCTCTTTATTGGATCTCTGTATAATATTTTTTATACTATGCACTTTTTCGTTTCGTTGGGAAGCCCCGATTTATACATTTATCTTTTTCTTAGACATTGCAGGGAATGTCTTATCATCCATACTTAATAAGTTGTACTTCGTATTCAACCTTTTAGAAAAGAAATTGTTTATGTAAGGATTACATGTAAATATCATGATTCGTTATAATGTGTTTAAACAAGTGTTTCATTTTCATTGCATGGTTTGCTACTTGCAAATATTTATGGTTTTATTCTTGCAAATGCAACATAGATGGACTCGTGATGTAATGAATTTTATCGCAAAATGTAACTCGAGCAATGTTAGCTATTAATCAGCTAAAATACCATACTACGAAATCTAGTGGACTAAAAAATGAATTAGTCGAACACTGGTTTAAACGTAAGCGATTATAAATCTGTGTCAAAGTTCATGCATATAAAAGCGTCGTAATCGAAAAAAGCATACAGATTTTAATCATAATATACATTTTCAGATGTACATGTAATGGTATGTTAAAGGTACAGAAATAAGAAAGATTTTTATAAGCCATTGTTATTTTGCTTTTAGTTTTCTGTTTATATCGGAATCATGAATTTATATCTAAACATAACTTTTAACTTTTAGTAATTTCAAAAATGGCTTTTCCTTGATCTTACAGGCTTAAGTAAAGAGAACTCTACTTGCAATGACGAAAGGTGTTCCTCAGCCGTGTGCGACTTTACATCCGACGTAACAGCCGAGGAAGACTTCAGTGGTAGTATTAAACAAGTGTTTATATATAACAATGTATTGATATTCAGTTTGTTCATATAATTTTAAACCATAGTGTCTCTCATCAACTAATTTTGAGATAATAAATTTTATTATTGAATTTGATATTTATTTCGACTAGAATAAATGAAAAAAAAAAGAATTGAAAAAGCAGCCATTACAATGTAATTGCAAATATACTTAACCACTTTGAAACTCAACAAAGGACTTGCCGGGTATTTTGTCGTAATTGAAAGTGTATTTCGGAAACGCCATGCCTTTTGCCATTTCTTGGTTTTATGTAACAAGTCCATAACAAAATTCAAGCATATTTTCATTTGTAAGAGTCAATTATTTTGCTCAGGATGAAATCAAATCTATGACTTATTATAATGGTTGCGGTTTGCTAAGTATAATTATTATCGACTAGTTTAAAAATGTCTCACAACATGATTAACGCCTAACTCGTCTGAAATTGTTGTCCTTGCAATAGATAAAGCAGTTATCCCTAGAACAGTGTACACAATCATACCGTATTATTGTATTACAAACACGTTATGTCAAAAAGTAGTCCCCAAATGAAGCTAAGTTACATGAATATACCAACTACATTGTAGCAATTATTTAGAAGGCATTTTGTTCACTGGCTATTCAAAAATATCAAAAAAATTGAAAGTTCAACCATTGTTTAAATCCGTCTTTATCAAGATAGTGTCATGAAATAAATAGCACTTGCGGTCATCATTTTTAACATGCATCCATACACACCACCTACGACGCTAATAGTTGCTGCTTGTATTTGCCGATGAAAATTTTATGCAATTTTGTATTATTATTATATTACTACGTAAATAACAAGCAAACCAGACTTTTGAAAGTTTAGGTCATGTGAGCGATAAGTATCTAAATAAGGTGGAAGTGTGTGTGTGACCCAATTCGAAATAGAGACTGTCACCTCAATGTGTTATTCTTTTCGCGTGGCTGCTGAAGTGCATATGACTTGTTGCTTTCTTAAACATGTTTAAAAATGAGCATTGTATTGAAATTACTGCCCACTACCAGAATGTGCATCCTTAGTATTATATGGGTGTTAACATAAGTCGTATTATGACCCAGTTATTATCAATAAGTGAATAAGTGAATGAAATACGTATTTTCGATTTGTGTTTGTGTCAACTACCTATTTTGTTTCCAGAGCTGCTGCGAGAGTGCACATCTCCCGAGTTCACGTGCCAGAATAGCTTGTGCATTCCAATAAACCGAAAATGTGATGGTTTTCCCGACTGCATTGACAAAAGCGATGAAACACAATGTGGTATTAATGTATTTATATCTAAGTTTCAAAACTTTACATTTATCTTAATTACTTCGTTATTAAATCTTAGACCTTCAAATGAAAAAAGTGTGTTATTGATAGCGTTTGACAATTTATGCCAGAAGTGCCAGGTATTACAAGCATGAAAGAATATTATGATATGTGACATGTCTTGTGAATAGACGGGCTGCATCTAACACTAGAGCAAATTACTTTTGAGGTTAATGTTATTCCACCAGACAGTGACAATCTATATGAAACAGGAAAGTAAGAAAATACTATTTAATCATTAAATATTGTATACCATCAGTTCGGGTAAGATGTAACATTGCAATGTGTGCTCAAATGTGAAAAAATATATAGTCTATAAAAATGTTATCTTAAAAAGGTTTAATTATGTATGTCTACAACAACAAAATAAACCGTATTGTTAAGTAGACAGCATTAATAACGCACTTTCAATTTTATTGAAAAGCCTGTGAATAATGACAATGTGGACCAGTTTTTCAAGCAATTAGAAAAGAAATACAAAAACTCAAAATTCTATCAAGTCCTAATCTGTACGAATGTTAATTTCTGTCAAAGCTTCTCTATCAGGACAAAGGGCAGCGAACATTGCATGCAGTGTCATTATGTCTCTCCCATAAAATATTGGAGAGACATATTGTTTTTGCCATGTCTGTCTGTCTGTCCGGGAAAATCGTGTCCGCTCCATATCTCCTAAACCCCTCTTAGGACTTTCATGAAATTTGGGTCAGATGTTCACCTCAACTACGCGATGTGCAGAACCCGTAAATTAGTTTAAACAATATTTATTTTCAAGTAATCATGTACAGTACAATACAAAGTATGCAAGTAATAAGACAATGGCAAACGTACAAACAGTCAATACATAACAACACAGAAAAGGATTTGAAAACAAGTATTATAAAAGACTTATATAAATTCATTTCCCTATGGCATTGAATAAAGTGGCTGGTTCGTACAAGTAACGTATAATGCGCTAAGCTTGAAAAAAAATGTAGAAAGAGAGTGTAAGTAACATTAGAACTATGCTGCACTACTGATCTCGAGTTAATGTCATTATAACGTCAAATGGTTAAGTGTTATAACGTTTAGGTTACATTTAAATCCGACTAAGACGTGAGACGTCGCGTGGCGACAATGAACTCCTGTACTCGTTGAAAAACATGGATATTTTCATTTAGAGTCATGTACTCAGAGCCGTATAAAATGTTGTGTAATGTACTAGGACATGGTAGATAAGCAAAGTAGGTTTGTCTTTGTAAGCTGTAGTTGGGACAAGATAGAAGGAAGTGATTCGTAGTTTCTAATTCACTACATGCACAGCGAGGAGATAAATTAAGGAGGTAAATTAACCGCACCGGCTCAAGGTCAAGGTCACATCTCAATGTCAAAGGTTCGAGCCTTGTAATTATATTGCAAGGTCAAGGTCACAATAAGAGATCAAAGGTTGCATGACTATATCTAGTGTTCGCTCCATATCTCTTGTACCCCTGGAAGGATTTTAAAATAACTCACCACAATATTGTCACGTTGGTCAGAGCGCATGTTACAACCACCTTGGTTCAAGTCAAGGTCACTGTTACTAAAAATAGAAACATGGTAAGGAGTCAGGAGTGACCAATTTGCAATTAAACTTGGTGTGTAGGTAGCTTGCACAAAGAGAAAGATTTGCGGGTCACTCGGGTCACTGGTGCTAAAAATAGATTTTAGAAAAACGTTTTTAAATTGTTTACAGCAAAAATAGCAAAAAAACGGATTGGTCATGTGGGTCAAGGTCAAGGTCACTGTTATTTAAAATAGATTTGTTTTTCAAAATTGTTTTTAAATTGTGTGAATAACACAAAAGTGGTGTCAAGACCACTGTTGCTATACGCGTTGAAATATAATTATGACCTTAAAGCTATTACATATGTCTTAAAAACCTACTTCCCAAACCAGTTCTGACGTTGGTTCATTACAACAGACAATGATAATGTCCGTGTTGGAGGGGGCGACATATGTTTTTGTGTAAAGAAAACATTCTTCTAATATTTTAAGGCTTTCTCTTTGAGATAAATTGCTTCATTTGAAAAACTATCAGTGTCAATATCCATATACTATCTTATGTGATTTAAAACCTAGATATGTAAAGTACGAAAATTAAGCTTTCAAGTGTTAAACACTGCAAAAGAAACCATGACAATACTTTTGAGTTGCTAAGAAGTTTTCGTATTTCCGTTAAAGAGAGGAAGTCAAAATTATAAAATGAGAAAATTTACATACTCCAAATAACATTGTACAACTCTGGAACATAAGTTCAGGAGTTGGCAAAATAAGATTAACAACAAACTCACACTATTTGTGAATCAAACTCTATCTAACTTCCTATCACAAAGAACCAGCTATACAGAGACAAGAAAAACTTTCGTTACATGAATTTCAAAATGATTGATTGATACAAATTTCATACGGAAGAGAATTTTAAGAGTTGACCGCAAAAAGATATGCCCTATATCATCTACTAAAAGGAGCTGTGCTTTCTCTAAATCACCGATTCTACTCTAATTCTTATGAAAGGTGCTGGGTCTACTCTATTTTCTATAATTGTGACAATGCTATTTTGGGCAATCCTTTGAAACTGATAGTATACAGTTTTGTTCTTTAGGAATGCATGTATGAGGTAAAGGGTGTGAATTTTAATTCTAATTGTACCTGACAGTCCAACGATTTAATTTGAAAAGTTTAAACTGAAAATGTACAACTTTTTCGACAGGATTTCTTAAAGATGGAAAGTTAAAATCAAACATGTCAGCTAAATGATTATTTATATTTGCAACATATTTTGCATACGTAAAAAGAAGATAAAAACTGAAATATTTTACATTGGACAAAAAGTACTCTCTGTCGGTTTTTATAAATTGAAATTTGACAGATTCCTGTAAAGAGTCATTCCATTGTGATACTGTGAAATGCATCCCGTTACAACGCAAGTGTGATAGATATGCAGATTGTGAAGATGGAAGTGACGAACGTTCCTGTGATTACGTTTCACCGTCGTCATGTGACCAGTTATGGAAGCAAGGAACTGTTGTATCGGGACAATATAACATAGGTTAGCAATGGTACAACGTATCTGCATTCAAATTCTATTAAATTAACTTATGATATCAGCTGATATGTTAGATAAAAGTAAAAATGTTGCTCTAGAACAAATGATTTTTTCTTCTCTTCAGTATTTTTGTTGAAATTATGCAATAAACAACAGTATAAAAAGCAAAAAATAGTTTCGAAGTTATCACTTGGTCACTGGTTTAAAAGGATTACTATTTGTTCGATTTAGAGAAAACATTAGATAGATCAATTTGACACTTTTTTCTGTAGAGATTAGGCAAAAACTCGTATGAAATGAAATGCACATTTCACAAAAGTATTTTTGAACATATTGCATTCCATTTCATTAAGCAACATCTTAAGTCACCAGGGATACATTCCCTTACAACAAAACTGTACAAATATTGTGACATTGTTATTTTTTTTAATTTTATTTCAGCATATACATTTTCTTGTAACAAATGCTATTCAGGAACATCTCCGTATCTCTGTTCAAATGTCTTAATATAATTTGGGATTTTGTCACAATTATTCATACTGGCAATGCTGAAATTTATGGCATTGGTACAGTTATGCCGATAATAGTACATCTCAGTGTTCTAGTGCAAGGTTTTAAGTTTGATTTTATTTTGAAAAAAACATATGCTATCATAAAGACTGAGAACAACAGTGAATACATGTGTCGTATATGATGCTACAATCGTCTTATGTGAGCTCACCTGTAGACGTCAACATGCGCTTAACATTTGTTGTTAGGGTGCTTATTTTAAAGCGTGGCCTAATGTTCATCGCTAGTTAAAACGCTACTCTAAGTATTCTATATTTTAGCTGGTTTACCCGTCTTCTGTGACTTCTACGGTACATCTGAAGGAAAAATAAGTATGTCTATTCGAAATATAGACATAGACATAAACAAGAATCAAGGCAAATTGTACACACGAACATCGACAAATGATATTCTTTATCTTAAAGAAGGAAAATTTCAAGACCTTGTCTACAGAAAGGATTACACTTGTGTTCTTGAGGTGAGTTAATTGGTTTAAGTATCTTCACACCTAACAATGCCAAATTTCTAAATATGAATTTGTCAAACCTTCAATTTGGACGGTAACATGCGCACAATGTGTATTGTTCAAATTGAAGTCGAAAATTTATTGACTGAACTGCAAACATAACCATACATGATCAGACTGCAAAATCAAAAGCTAAGAAGTGACTAGTTGTAAAAAAGTAACAGTATGTTATAATCAAAGTACTAAAGTACTAAAAGGCGGTCGTGTGTGAAAACGAATTGCCTGGGATTTAAAGCGAAACACTTTGTATAACGGAATCAATATGGCATTGAGAGGGATCTGGTGAAAAACATGATAATAGTTTTCATCTAGAGAATAACCTGGTCAATTTATTCTACTTCTCAACTTTGTTTTACAACTGGGAATAAAATGAAAGTACGCCGATTGTGTCTCAAAATGAAAATGTTATGAAAAAACACGCGGTCTATTGTATGTAAAGTGCGAGTGCTGTTTCAATTTGATGCCCGTATGTTTATATAGACTATTGCAGGTTCGGCTAATTAGAATAAGATTTCTTCCATCTGGTCTATTTTTTAAAATAAAAAAACTGTTTCTTTCTTCAGATAAGGAGTGCGTGTCATATTCATTATGCAATACCAGAGTACAGTGATGCTGTTTACAAGTGTGATTGCATAGTTGAGACATATAGAATTATCAGATATCCATATGAAAATTTGTATGAGGATCCAGATGAAAGGTAACAACAACAAGCTTTATTTTAAAGGAAATTGGAACCTAATCCTAAAACTAGTTTACCCTTCATGTAAAAGCTCTATCCTTAAATAAGAAGAAGCATTAAAGTCCAAGGATCGTTTTGACTTTACTGTCAAAATAAATTTACTGATAGGAGGATGATAGAACCATATTCTGTTAACTCTAAAACAATGATGACATATGTCTTCCTTCGTTTCACCATCAGAAATAGTTGCCAGAAAGTTCTCCGTTTTGCAATATCATCGAAAACGTACTGCGCTTTATTTCTTATACGTACTTTTCGTTCATAAAGCAAATTTATAAATGTTTTTAGTACAAATAAAGGTCATCTCTGCCGGTAATACATCTTTCTGGGTAAATAAGAATTACTTGTTATTGTGATCCTGGGACAAAGTTATATATACACTATAAAAGTAATCATAGAATATAATTATAGTACATGGAATGCTGACAAAAATCTGTAAAACATGAAACACCTAAGGATCTATATAGTACCTGCCTTGTGGAAGCAGATCAATATGAATATAAGCAGTACCTGCCCTGTGGATGACCATCTATAATTATAGATCTCATCTTGGGATATACGTATATAATTTTGTCAAATTATTTCCATCATTTTTATCAAACGTCAAGCTTACACATTGAAAACCTATCAAAAAATTTTAAAGTGGTATAATACCGTATTTGAATTATTGACAATGCATACTTTAAATGATTAAGAAAACTTATACAGCCAGGCAGAAGAAAACAGCAACATCAAGGAAAAGACGCACGATTCGGTAAAAGAATCCCTGTATAAGTATATCAAGTATGAATCGGCAGTGTGCAATGACTCAAAATCTACAACAAAAAGTAACATCAGTAGCGAGTACTATAATTTGACAAGAGATGGTGACTTGTTTTTTGACGAAAGAGTAGGACAGGCAGTTTTCCCAGTGCAAATTACACCGGAAATCAACTGCATCTATGGTAAGAATTTGCAATCATTATCCTGCCAATAACAAATTATTCCGACTTAAAGGTGTATCCAAACATGTTTATTATATAACAAAAACAATAAATGCTATAAGATAATAAATGAATCATTTGAATAAACAATATTTCCCTTTATGATATTTTATTTTCCTTTTTAGTCAGTTTGAATCAATCTCTTTTTATAAGCAAACATTGCACAAAATATAACATGTAAATCATGTTCGTTTGTAAATTGTTGTCCACACGGCTGGCAATAAAACACGATCTGACCTTTTGATAAAAAATCATACATACAGTACATGACATAAACTCAAAAAAAACAACATAAAGCTCCGGACCTTAAGAATAAAGTATGAAATTACAACTACCAAAAGTCAGACACGCATAATATTGTCTTCAAACCAAATTTGACTATTCATGTTTGTGCTCCTGATGAAAATCGATGTGTTACTAAATTACAATTTAATATCAGAAATTAAATTAAAAATTAAAATTAAAAACAACACTTAGAATGGATTAACTGTTTATGAAAGTTTACTGTTTCATAAATAACATTACTCTATGCGAAGTTAGTTCGTGAAACCGAAACTGATCAACCAGCTTTGCAACATCCCTGGAACAGTGACTTACTTTTTAAATTTCCAATACATCAATTGCATATTTAATACATTAAATGTTTGTCTCATATATTTAAGATTTGATCAAGTTATGTTGTTTTTTTTCCTTCAAAAGAAGCAAAAAAATACTAAAAATAGCTAATTGCAAAAACAGAATTATTATAAATTATATAATAGTTTTTTTTCTTTCAATAAATAAACATTTGTTATCTACCCTATAATGATAAATTTACAAGAACAATTTAAATTACAATGATAAAAACTCCAGCAATGGGATATAGAACATAGTTAAGTTTATTGTGTATACTTTCAGTGTACTCTAACTTGAAACAGACATTTTCCTATCGTGTCCAGTAACAATCCAGCAAGATGCAAGCAAATAATGCCTTCTATATAATATGATGTTGTTATTTGATTCTTATATTTTTCTCATTTATGGATTGCTTTAAAACTTTTCAAGAAAGGACTAAAGGTAACAATCTTGATGAATTACATGTACTTGTACACGCATGTAACATGTAAAATGGCCACACAACTGAAAATGGTTGAACATGACGAATGTTGTGACGCGTGTTAGATATAGTTGATACTTAAATATGTGTTCGCACATATAAATGAAAAAACACATCACCAAACTTATCTGATCAGATAGTAAATTCTTTTTACACTCTTTATTCAACAGAAAAAAGATGTTGCACAGATTAAAATACTGTAGTCTTATTTACCATTTAAATATTTATTTTCGAAATGACTGTGTAAACCAAAGCTAAATGTGTTTTCATGTATTGATGGTCATTTAGAAGGGGAAACTGCAATGTTTTATTTATCGTAAGTTGTCTGCAACATTAAAGTTTACTATGGTCCGAGTACTGATTTTACAATTTAAAAAAAATGTACGTTTTGTCTTTGAAAGATAATGCAACAGAGAATGAGAGTATGTGTAAGCTTTGTCTATATAACGGCGACCAACCTGATCTCATATCTAAATGTGGAAGCGATCTTCTAGAAAACTGTGGTAAGTGAATTTTTCACTGGCTTGATTTATGTATTATTTCGCAAATCAAATCAAATATTAAAAGAAGTCTATTTCCTGTTAATTTTTGACAGAAATGATCTAATATCTGATTACAATTGACTTTTCAACTAAATCGTTCTATAGTGCTTATACGGTCATATGGCAATGATGCACAATTTATCATTAACTGTGACTTTTGTTAAAAAATAAAAAAATGAAAACTGATTAATGCTGATCGCAGCTGAAACTTATGATAAAAGTTCAAGTATATTCACATTTGATGAAATACAAATAGAAAAATATTATATTTTCTGGTGCATACTATCTTTTTAACAGTTAATAAAAATATATGACTATCGTATAATACATGATCTGCTAGCTATGGGTAGAAACTTACTTTATCCGGAAAACGTTCCCGTTCTTTTGTTTATTGCATGTCGGATACATGTACATAACCCTCGGTTATAAACATATTTGTATATAAGGTAGTTCAATGAAATTATACAGACTTTGTCTTCAAATAAAAATAAAAGGTCGTAACTTTGATACCTGTCCACAATATCTGAGACAATCCATAGCGTATGCAATGTAAATTACCTTTTCTTTCAGTTTTTCTTTTCTTTTGTTTCTACTCAATAAATATGAACCAGTAATTGACTAACTGAATGTATACAAAGAGGATATCTTCCATACTCACTATATACTACGGCCTCACTTGAACATTATTAAACTATTTTCATGACTTGCGAACATTCAAATATGCTGCCTTTAAAATGTTCGCAATATAGCTTGTCAAGATATGTCAAGCGGTTGTAGAACAGATGAAAGAAGTGTAACTGTCCTTTCACCTACCCGTGTTCCTGTGAATCCGTGCGTCCATATTAGACGAATAAACATTAATGTACCGGTAGAGCCTAGAGAGAGTGGGGTTTAATTACCTATCTAAAAACTGATATGTATCTCTTATATACATGAAGAGTATGCCTAAAATGTCGTTTTCATACATATTTTACATTTTTGGCCTGGGGACTGAAAGTCCCCTAGGCCTCAGTTAGTATACCACATTTCAAACACTGCAAGAAATTTAACTGTGCTATGTGCGAATAACAACTGTAAACATGCGCTATGCGAAAGTAGTGCAAGACAGACC
>JAUMHA010245371.1:3965-14472 GCA_032359765.1 Saxidomus gigantea | reverse complement strand
CAGAACTTTGACTAACTTACAGAGCATTGACTGACTAACAGATCATTGACTGACTAACAGAACATTGACTGACTAACAGAGCATTGACTGATTTACAGAGCATTGACTGACTAAAGAGCATTGACTGACTAACAGAACATTGACTGATTAACAGAACATTAACTGACTAACAGAGAATTGACTGACTAGACTAACAGAACATTGACTGACTAACAGAACTTTGACTAACTTACAGAGCATTGACTGACTAACAGATCATTGACTGACTAACAGAACATTGACTGACTAACTGAGCATTGACTGATTTACAGAGCATTGACTGACTAAAGAGCATTGACTGACTTACAGAACATTGACTGACTAACATTACACTGACTAACTTACAGAGCATTTACTGAAAAATAGAGCATTAACTGCATATATTATTTGAACTTCCAAATATGTTATTATAGCTTTAAGTTTTGTTCACTGCTAGTTTTACTGGCATAAGTTTATTCATATTTATATTTAAGGTAGATAACAAGCAATACAAAAAGAGTGTGGGTAACTTCTTAGTAAATTAAATACTGCCGTCATTGGTCGTTTATATTTCTTCGTTTCTGTGACTATGACTTGGAACTGTGTTTCAGTACTCAATGAAAATGTTGAGGACCACTCGTATAAAAACTCAAGTACTGGTTTCTACAGTAAAATTTACTTTACCTTGTTGATATACAAGTGTTATGATGGACACGACAGACGGAACCAATGTTACATTAGAAGTATACCACAGTCCGGATATAGGGTCAAGCGACGGCAGCAAAGAGAACATAAAAATGCTCAGCCCAAAGGAATGTAAAGTCCCGCAGACGCTCGCCTGAAAAAAACAACGCATATGCATGCAGATATAATGTTACAGATGGCTTCTAATGAATAAAACTCATACTTTAATGAAATTGTCTACAATAAACATTCTTCTAAATAATTGTTCTGAAATATTCAATAATCTGTTTCATTCGTTACGCCCTTGGCAACGATTTCTTATAAACAGATTACTCACTAAATATGCTAAGGTTAACTTTCACCCAAACAATCACTGTTGTATATTTACTGTTTTCAGATATACATGTACATTGTTGTTATTTTATAACTTCTTTACTTACCACAATAATGGCCGACCACTGAGATTCGGTCGGCTTCTTGAATAACCACCTCCAAAAGTAAAACAGGATGGTTTTAACGTTTGGCGTTACAACGACAATAAACAATGCCCAGATGTAGTGAATGTTTGTCTGGGTGTCCCTGATACCAAATTGCAGGTTCGTAGCTTCAAAAATCGAATAAAAAAATGTATTATACCGGTAAGCATTCAATGGCTCTTCCCACACTGCAAACTTGATGTTATACAGGCGTACAAATGTATTATTGTTCTAAGTAAGTAAAATAACCATCATAATTTAAGGGGGAAATAAATTTATCAAAGAGATTTACTATATAGAGTTTTAATATTACTAAAGTTACAACAAAAATATATGAATATTTATCAGACCTCTTTCTTTAGCTGTGTACAAATATTTGATTACCCTTATCAAAAACGAAAATCAGCCATTGGCAAGTAGATTTTATATTTATCGGAAAACAAAACATGTTACCATTGTTATTGTAAGTGAAATGCCCGCCAAGAGTCTTCAGTCCATGCGTAGTGCCACTGTTTGGTGTGAATATATTCCATGTAAGTATAAGTAATGCTCCCTTTGAAATAACCGCCGTGCAAAGCACAATCAGGAATAGGAGGGCCGAAAATATTAATCTTGTAATCCGGTTAAAGGTATCCCAGAATTTATGATCCTTAGACAATACTCTTTCCACATTTTTATCTTTGAACTTGTCCCACCAGTATTTCCTGAATTATGATATGATTATAATAATACAGAACGCAAAAGGCTTTCTTCTTATATTATTGATCAACTTTATAGCTGTCAATGTTCGTGTTTACTACGCATGTATATCTTATCATATGTCTTCGATGATTAAAGAAGATAATGTTTAATGGTAAACAAAATAACGTACTGGTTAGATGAGCTCATAATAATAATAATTATAATAATAATAATTATAATAATAATAATAACATTGATAGTAAAACTCTCTTGAGCTTCCGTTGGTGGCTAATTACTATTAAAGAGCGTTGAAATTAAAACATCACATTATATAATTTAGTTTACCACTCGTCTAATACTTCCGTTCTTTTCGGTTGTTCATCAGCTGTTAAGCTACCCTGCAAAGCGAATTTAAATCTATTATATATAATGACTGATATTTGTCATGTCGTGTTATCGACTCGACGAGGCAAAATGTTGAAATCACAAAACTCAAAATATAGCTATTTAGTCATATTATTTACTTTTCGACTTAGTGCGGCGAAAAATTGAGAACATGACAGATTTTAGACATAACACCGCAAACAAAGGGAGAAAACGTAGAATATGTCGTAACTTTTCATTTAAATATGTGTTTTGCTTGTTATATTTCATAAATGTCTATTGTATTGCTATAGGCTATATATTTGCCACTGTTGTCATATAATATGCTGTACGTCTAAATATAAGCATACCTGTAAGTATATTTTAATTCCACTGTAAACATTGAAATAACTGTTAAGCATGACATCATACATGTATAATATTATGTGATAATTGCATTGTTTACTTTAAGTGATTTATAGGCCCATTGTGCCGGGTTTTTAGTTGTGTACATGAACAATATATCTTGTATTGTATAACACATGACATTTCAATAATTACTTACTTACAGGAAAATTTACAGTCATGTTATATTTATAAAGATAAGCCGTTAGTAACACTTTTTTTATTGTTTATGGTCCATGTCGACCCTAGGATTGATATCAGGTGAATTTTCCAAGACTCCTGACAAAGGCATGTTGAAGAGACAGATGCAGATACAAGAAAACCCTGGTACCTGGCCGTAGAGCCATTGATTATTCAACCTGGCCGGTGTACAGCACCGATACACGTGGAACTACCTCTCAGCTTCTAACCTGTGCATCTG
Organism: Saxidomus gigantea; assembly: GCA_032359765.1. Lineage (NCBI taxonomy): Eukaryota > Metazoa > Mollusca > Bivalvia > Venerida > Veneridae > Saxidomus > Saxidomus gigantea. The sequence continues at coordinate 11,424 of JAUMHA010245371.1, read as the reverse complement.
TAGATGGATGGGAAACACTGAAAGCATTTGTGAAATTCCGTGTCTGATATTTCCGTTAGTAATGTTAACTTGTGAAACATCAATAAAACATGAGGCAGAAAATATACAAATGATACATTTTTCGGTCACAGCGATTTATTGAGAACAACCTATGTAAGTATCTAGTCATGCATTGCACATTTTGAATAGGGTGGCGGGGTAGTCAAGTGATTTACTCAATGGGCTGCCGATACGGACGTCCCCGGTTCAATTTTCAGCAGGAAATTTCAGAAACGCTTTTTAGATGAACTGGTCAGTAACGTAGATATAGTTTCATGTGTATCAGTGCTATACACCAGGTATAAAAAGAACCAAGTGGTGTATTCGTAAAAGAGATTTTCACTTTCATCTGCATCGGTTTCTTCAGCCTGCACCTGTCATAAGTCTTAGCACGTTCAGCCGGGGAGATATCCCAGGGTCGACATAAACAATCTGAATTACCAGTTGAAGTATACTACAATGTTACCCAACAAAGAGAAACGGTAAAATAGTATGGGAAACAATGAAAAATAAACCTACATTTCCCCTATTTAGGAAAATGACGCGCTACCTAATGTTCAAGAAGAATTGTTACAAGAATGTATCTTAAAAACAGTCTGATAGCCAGTCCCAGGAAGTACTTTAGGTAACAGTCACAACTTCCGCTCACCCCTCCACTTATCAGTACTTAATTAAGCTTCATAACATCAAAGTCTTAAGGTGTAAGGATAAATCCCCTTTCTAGGTAGTGCCTTATTTCCTATAAGAGCTCGAACATTTTATAATGAGAAGAAAGAAACGACCGCGTGGCGTTTTTTTTTGTACCTTCATAGGAACATATGAATATCATTTTTGTACTATGACGACAGTGTTAAAAGTACATGTACAAGAAATATTTCAATACTCTTTTGTTGTACATATTTTGTGTAAACATCGACATTTTTGATGATTAATATACAATTCCTCGGAAAAGTAGGAGAAATGAATCACAAAAACTGTATGTACATCCGGTTTGGACACTACGTTTATAAATATTTTGAGACATTTAACAGAGGTTTGTAAATGGGCCGTCTACTGGGGCAAACAGCTCTTAAAAATTCTACCTACTTCCAATTTGATCGATTGTTCATCAACTGCCATGCTACCCTGTAAAGAGAATTTAAATTTATTATATATGATTTGACTGATATTTCTCATGTCGTGTTATCGACTTGATGGGGCAAAATGTCGAAATCACGAAACTCAAAATGTAGCTATATTGTCATGTTATTTACTTTTTGACTTAGTGTTTCGTTCTCTATTTGTCGTGTCATCGAATGCTGTGTTTTCGACTCTTCGGCCAGCCTTGTATTTCACTTAGTATATGTCGTAATTCTTTATTTAAATGTACAGTTCGTTTTATTATATTTCATATATGTTTATTGTATTGATACATGTATAGGCAAAATATTTGACATTTTGTCATACTATATGTAATAAGTCAATATTCAAGAACAAGTATATTTTAATACCACTGTGAACATTGACATAACTTTTAAACATGACCAGATACAGGAAGTATAACAGTCATATTATGTATATAAAGTAATGCTTTTTTATTGTTTATGGTCCAGGCCGACCATAGGATTATTCTCATGTGAAATTTCCAAGGCTCTTGACTGGCGGAAGTTGAAGAGACAGATGCAGATACAAGAGACCGTAGAGCCATCGATTACTAAACCTGCTCGGTTAATAGCACCGATACCCGGGTGGGAAACACTGAAAAGCGTTTCTGAAATTTCGACTCTGATATTTCCGTTAGTAATACTTACATGCTAAACGTAAAAAAAACAGTTGCAAATGTATTGATATGAAACACACAGTTTGTACATAATAGATATACAAAATATGATGCAGAAATATATATAAATAATACCTTTTTCGGTCACAGTTTTTTATTGAGAGCAACCTATGTAAGTATCTAGTCATTAATTGCACATGCTTGAAATATTATGATTTGAATAGGGTAGCAGGTCGAATAGTTAACGCACTGGACTGCCGATACGGAAATCCGCGGTTCGATTTTCGGCAGGGGCACTGGAAATTTTAAAAACGTGTTTAAGATGAACTGGTTAGATCTAGTGATAGTCACACGTGTATCGGTGCTATACACCAGGTACAACAGGAACCAAGTGGTGCACTCGTGAAAGAGTCTGGTACCCGGATTCGCTTGTTTCTGCATCTGTCTCTTCAACATGCGCCTGTCGTGAGTTTTGGCACATTCAGCCGGGGATATATCCCAGGGTTGACCGGGACTATACACAATCCGAATTACTAGTTGAAGTATACTACAATATTGTCGCATCCGAACAAAGTGAAAAAATGGATTTAAAGGAACCAAATGTAACTAATCATATCTTTGATTTCCTTCGAATATTGTTCAGACTGACTTCTTTTATTTAAGATGACAACGGCATTTTAAGATTACTACTTTTAAAGTTACAAAACAATTTAGGAGAAGTAAAGTGATAATAAGCGGCCCTGCTCCACCGTCCGTCGCCTATTGTTAACTGTAAAAGATGAAGATGTACTTTTTGTACGCAAGACAAGTAATTCTGTGCAAACCTCATTTTGTTTCTACGTATCTAAATCTAGAATGACAACGGACTTCATCCATGCAAAGCTACAAAGCTACAAAGCTAATCTGACGATGTGAGGTAAAGTTCATCTGCTTTGTAACTGGCGACACCAATTAACAGAATTGTATCAAATTAATCACAATGCTGACAGTCAAACTTACCATTTTAAATCCGACAGTTCCTTCAAATGTTTACCAAAACACCCATTCAAACTGATTTAGCAGGCTCATATTTTAGCTGTTTTTTTTACGTATGTTACGCCTAGGTGTGACTCCGATATACAAAGATTTTCACATTGTTATACTTGATCTATCTACAACTACAAAATCTTTGCTATCGGAAATCATCAGTTACCCTAAAACAATGGCGATTTAACGATTCAAACACAGATTATTATATATCTGGCATGTTTCATCATAATTTATAGATTGATCATATTCTTTATATTTAACATAGTATCGCAAACCCAACTTATTTTAACTGAATAAGTTTAGAACTAGCATCATAGAGCTAAAATTTTACTTTATTGAAATATTGCTCTACTCGCTTATGACCTGTATTTGTTCATTGGAGTTATTTTTTATTAAAGTTGAATATAAGACAACATAATTATATTTCATTTTCGATAAAATTAAAAATATTTTGCCTTTAATTATGAGAACTGTAGCTTAGAATGTTTGTGCACGAGGGAGGGAGAGCGCTAAGCGTGTGACACAGTGGTCTAGTGGGTGACGTTCTGGACCACCATAAAATAGAGTTTTTACATGTACAAAACGTTGCACACAACTCATAATACGCGTTAAAAAGACTTTTTCTTCGAGTTTATGCTTAAAATGTCATTTTAACCCAGTTTATTTGCTGACACAAGTGCCAGAAGGTATATAATAAAAGGGTTTCTAGTATAGAAATGTGATCCAGAATGCCGGATTCGCTCGAGCCGTGCGTCAGAACATACCAGTGCGTATCGCGAGTATGATCCGACCGCGACGAGAGTAAATCCAAGAGATAAAACCAACTGTGTAATTGATCCCGTAACGTATGAACTTTTCTACAATCGTTTGAAGCCGTCTGTACTGATTTTCGTAATATTGTATTATCGTATGTTACATTTAAACAGCAGCTTGATCTGGTCTATCTTGTGCTACTTTCCCATACATGTTGCACAGTTTTACAGATGTTATCAGCACTTTTTACAGTTAAACCGTCTACAGATTTTGGAAGGTGATTACCCTCAATAGCCTTTGCATCAGAATATGATTGTGTTCTGCAACTTTTAACCTACGCTAATCAATATAGTGCGATAAAATCTTCCTAACACTACTGAAGTAACAACTGGCCCAGTTGAACGGATGGATACGTTCATCAAGCAAGGCTTCAAGATAAACTGGTTCACATTGTTTATTAGTAGAATTACATTTTTTATTGTCTTCAGTTATATTTATCTCGCACAAAACAGAATAAAAGGCAATTTTTTTATTTTCGTCTTCGAAATTTTATTTGTACGCAGCTGTAAGGGAGAAAAGTCTAGTAATCGCTCAGAATTTTGTTCAATTTCTCTGAATACAGTTATCTTTCCTGATGTATACATCACCTTTCACCACTGCAGTCTTGTTTGTGATAAATGATTTAATTGAAGGGTATGGGAAGTTCAAGTAAGTGCATATTATTTTCATTGGGTTTTTTTAACTTTCCTTCGCATAAGGATGATAGCTTTTGTCGTCTTAATATAAACGTTTTAGTATATTGTTTTATAAATCTACTATACAAAATACAATGTTTGTGTATTCTATCATGACTCACGATTTTGTGTCTGTATACAAAAAGTAGAGAAATTATGTTATATTATGCCATAAACAACGCGGGGACCGATAATCCGTCAAAAGTGACGTCATATTGTGCAGCATGACGTTAAATAAATATCCGCGTAGAAAATAACGCTATGCATTTATTCACCTTTCTTAATATCTGGTCGTGTTAGAATCGAAATAACATCCTTTTCAGCGTTGTTATCGTCTAATAAACAATTCTGTGTCGTTATGTTATCCCCATGGCTATTTATTTATTAGCCATGATGAAAGGGGATGCCATGACTAACTCAGTCTTATGTTTCATCTTTTATTTCATGATGTCACTATTATCAGTTATAATTTATTAACTGCATGGGTATCGTATACCAAGGTTTATGAGGATATTACTAAATTAGCTCAAGTCTATCAAATGTAGATAAATGGATCTAGATGTATAATCAGATGTCTATATCCATTGATCCGATCTATTCAAAAGAAGAATAATCGATTCTGAAATAATAACATTAAATGTCTAAAGCATAAATCCTCAACTGTTTAACAGACCATGCAATAATCATTACATACACAATCTGACATAATAATACTTATTGAATAACTGGCACATAATAATAAATATATTAGATGCACCTTTCTTATACAATATACATCTGTGCGTGGTGGGTTTAATTACTTAAAAATGCTGAAATTACAGTATAAAGTATAAAAACATGTACAATTTGCTATACAATTGGGTCTTTCTACTTACAAGTTTGTGGAACTGTATTCACTCCTCATCACACATCACTGTCACCAATGGACAGTGGAGTTAATCTGATAACTGTGCTGAAATACCAAACACCATATATTCATGCAATTGTTAACAGAAATAAATGACATTTCAGTGGAACACTCAAATCAACGCAACAGCCATTCCGCGAAACACAACCTAGTAACAATCACCAGAAATGCAACCTCTGAAAGCATTTCAAATCATTTCAAATGTCAAACAATTCATAAAACAACATACTAACATACCATTTCAATCCGTAACTCCTTCCAAGAATAGAGTTGATAAACTCTTAAAACCCTCTCTATCACAAATATGTCTTCACCAGACAAAATTGTGTAATGTACTGCAAAACATGTACTTTTCAATCAGCTGACCTGACTAACCAATGAGAATCGAGAGATTTCCCGCTTCAAGAAATGAGCAAACAGCGAAAGGGAAATCACTCATGGAATGAACACACAAGACAAACTGAAAAGTCTCCCTTACAACAATCAAAGATTACTTCCCTTACACTATAAGTACTAAAGAAAGCAAGTAAAGTTATATAAAATATTCTGTACAAAACTATGAGCCTGCTACAGTTCTCATAAGTAGTTATAAACCACTCAGGCCTCCGGCCTTCGTGGAAAATTACTGCGCATCATAACTCTAAATTGAACATTCTAACATGACTAACGATTATGTTTCTATATACAAAATGTAGAACAATTATGTTTTATTATGCCATAAACAACGCGGGAAACTATATGTCGTCATTATGACGTCATATTGTGCCGTATGACGTTAAATAAATATCCTCGTACAAAACGCTTTGCATTTATTCATTTTTTTTGTAATATCTCGGGCCTTCGTGGTTAATTACTGCGTATCAGTACTCCAAATCATTGTTTATTAGACTTTGAGCACCGCTGGAACGGATGTTATTTCATAAATAAACAACTGCAATGATTTTAATGTACGTTGTTGCTGCGCGTTTACCATTTACGGAAGGAAAACTTTATAAATGGCACAAGTATGCTTGGTACGGTAAGTAATGGTTGGTTCCCACTCAGATAAACTCGATCGTCCCGCTTGCCCAAATTCACTTGATGAGGCTTGTACACGACATCTTCCCTATACGATATCAACTAAATCGCCCAACCAACTAGACATTTACTCGACCTCTACTCGACAAATATCCGATCGCTTGTACACGATTTCTTCCCGACCGCTACTCGATCGTACCCGACCCCTATAAGACCATTCACGACTCCTCCACACGACTTCAACCACCCGATCTCTACTCGATCATCTTGACCCATGCACGATCTCTACACGATTTCTACTCGATCAACTCAAACAATTTGATCTCTTCAGGATCGTTTCCCGATCAACTCGACATCTACTCGACCAATACCCGATTACTTCCCGATGGCTTTTTTGGCGCTTGACCTCTCGATCCTACTAGAATGTTTTTGACATGTCAAGAAAATTCGGGTAGGAAGCCGAAGCGATGCCGACCACTCCTGCCGAGAGAGCCAGACCAGTGTCCGATTGCTTGATCGGGCTTAATCGAGTTGATCTGATCGGCTGTGGGAACCTAGCATTAGGAAAAAATAAAAATCACCATGCCAAAATTGAAGTCCGACAATAAGCTGATTAAAATTGACTTTTATCTATGTCAAAGCCCTGGCGTGAACGTAGACATTTGCGCGTCAAATCAAAAAGTGTTAGTAACGATAAGAATAAATTTTAAAAGAAAGTACCAGCGTATGTTAAGGTTAAAAGATAAAAACAAGAGTCTGCAGAGCGAAGATGAGGGCATACATCCGCATTGAACTGCTGGAGGGACTATTCCAGTGAAAGACAGGTGCACAATGTACAAAGTGTGTCCTTACATGTTCGAATTTTGCACTTATTCTCCCATTACAACGTACAGCGGAAATCACCCGAGGAATCATTTTCAACTCAAATCAGTTAGGATCTAGATTGACAAGCATAAGGTCCAATATAGCATTGTTTGTCTTAACTTACACAACTGTAGCTTAATTTTGACTATTTAAAAAAGTTAAATAAAAACAACACGCTAAACAACATGTTGAAGATTAATTGAGTAGGTGTTTAATCAAAACCGTTTCATTCTGAGATTACATACGTTACAGAAGGTTACAGAATAAAAACAAGAAAAGACAACTGAAATTGTGAACATTTAACTAGTCAGAAAACTATGTATCCAAAAATTGTAAAATGTGTATTTTAACAAACAG
>JAUMHA010245260.1:2650-15376 GCA_032359765.1 Saxidomus gigantea | reverse complement strand
ATTATAAATATATTGAAATTCAACTTTAATAATGTATAAACTCTCGAATAAAATGCATAAATCATACTGCTTTGAAGTGTTGTAAGATGAAACCAAGAAAGAAAAATATCCTGCATTCAAGATTTCCCTAGAACCATGTTACTTCATTAGTTATGTGACAAATCATATTCTTAATTTGGATTTATACTGGTCAGGTTCTTGCATTCAATTTCCAATTCGTGTCAAATCAATTAGCACGTGCACGTTAAAGATCAGTTTTTACCTTGTTTCGGCTTCAGGCTGATATTTCGATATGGCAGTTCTATCAAGTTTGTGTAGGCAACTCCTGTGTAGAACAAACTAGTCAACAGCATCGTTCCATCGATTGTTCTGGTGCTGTTACTTTTGTTTTTCATGTCAAAGCGGACCTTAATAGGTTCTCCAAGAGCAGTGTCCGGAACATCAATCTTAAATTCAACGTCCTGCAAAATACAAGATATTACAGCACTCTATAAGCAAATATTCGCAGGCATTACAAAAACAAATCTATGTCCATCTTTTGATTTTAATGTTCAATTTATAATCAGTATACCTTTCTGCATGTAATTACTTTTCGGGAATCCGTACATTATCTAACTTTATCATAAATAATCTACTACATTATACTCAACTTTTTATTAAAATAAATTTCATCTAATCGCACGGCATTTGCTCTTTTTATACAGACTTTACATGAGGCACATTCTACTGTCACTGTTGCAACGCCATGTCTGTAACAAATAACACCTACATTTACACTCTCAAATTTTTGTTACGGGAAAACTGTCTCGTACTAATATCTTCTCAAAATACTCTGCTTCACAAACACATTTTACATGATTCAGCGTTCTTTAGCGCCATGGCGTCAGATTTCTGACGCTCTGACCGATCAGCCTTATTTCGTTTTGCCTTTTGTCTTTTGTCACATTAATTGAATATCCATTCTCTGTATTTATTTCAACTTCTTCGATGAGCATTGTTTCTCGAATAGTACTTAAATGGAGATAAAACGTTTTTGTTGTAAACTTTCTGAACTGTCCTTGTCCAACTGTAGTCCTTTAAGATCTTTCTTTTTGTATTCTAATTCTCATGTATACTCAGTACAACTAAAAACGCAACACTTACAGTTTGTGTTGTAGGAGTTTAACGCCCGTTCCAACCGGGGTTTTGGTCATTTAAACAGCCGGCAATTTACAAATAATCGCTCCTGTGACGAACCAGTACTAGACTATTTTTTTCACCTGCTGACATTTTATTATCAATATTGATTGTTTCAATGAAAGAAAATGGGGAGTAAGTTGTGAATATTGTTGACTCCAAAGTATTATTTTTATCTGAAATAACATGCTGCGACATATTTTGCATCAATGATAAATGTTTCATTGGGGTATATTCTTAAATGAAAACTTTGCCATATTCACGGGATCTCGCTGAAGTCATTCAAAATTTGTCAGACAAAATGTGTTTATTATACAATTTTGATGGTTAAAATAGTGGTTTCATTAACAAAAAAGGGTAGCGTAGCCAAGATTTAACAAAACTACAAAATTAAAAGACCAGATTTTTACGTTTCTCTGCGGTTTTACAAATCCGTTTTCATTTTGGTAATGACAAACATTATCACTGTTAAGAAATTTTTCTTAGGTGACCCAAACTCTTAACATATTGCTTTGTTAACCTTTCCGAAAAAATAACAAGATCAAAATGTTAATGAAAATATTTATTTTTATGATTTTTGCAACTTTAAGATTTTTTCGAGTCGTTTTTAAGACCATAGACAATTGAAAGGTCAATTAGAATCTATGCAACTGTTTTTATTTTCCATAAAATTGTTTAATTAAAATATTTGACTTCAAAAACATTGCGTTTTTAAATGTACTAAGCATATTACTGTTTTGAAAACATGCATATCTGTTACAAGCTGACTAAACAAATTTCACATTTGCTTTGGTATCGACATACCTCATCAGGATGGCTGACATCCGGTCTCTTCCCAGACGATGCATACTGACCTGCACGCTTTACTGCAGCTCTTTCCTCCTCGGATTCTGTAATGAATTTGGCTTACTTACTTACATGTGTCAAGACTAGCGTTTATTGTATCAAAGGCTTGGATGTGTCACATAAGACATAGTGTCGCTCTGACCTTTTACTATTTAAGCGGTAGTGTCGTTGTCGCAAGTAGGTTCAACTTAATTTATTTCCCTATATACTTTAAGTAACGACTTACAACTCAAATAAATACTATTTAATATCGAAACATGTATATTCCGTGGACAAGATGCCCCTATAGTGACCTTCTTTCATAAATTATTATTCATCCAAATATTGTAAAGCAACTGTAAATGAATGTTTAGCTGTACTACATCACGACGAATGTCGCTAATCTTATCGGTTATTACTTCGATTGTTAGATGAAATTTGCTGCCAATTATTCAATTGATGTATTTCTTATAGTTTTTATGTTATTCAAAATTGCATCAGGTCTAAGGGTGTGCCTCTCAGATTCGTCGAATAATTCGCGTTTTACTTTATCAAATCTTGCAAATGACAAACCTTCAGGAAACTTATACAGATTGGTTATACTTTCTCCTGTTCCTTCTCCAACTTTCTTCGTTTTTTGCAATCGACCAATACTAAAAATGAATTTCAAAACAAAAAATATAATTGTATTCAATTACGGTTTACGTGAATTGATACCAAATGTAGACGCATGCCAGTTCACAGGCATGTTTAATTCTGGAGACATTGTGTTAAAATGAATATTTGACATGCATTATTTGAGGTGGTTGTTTATGTACTTGCCTTAAGGAAACATTCAAAAGATGGATAAGAATAGTTAGTATACCTGTAGATGAAAGAAAGTGTAATATGTGTCAAATACTAGAGGATGAATTTCATTTTGTAATAGAATGTCAAATATACAAAGATTTAAGGAAACAATATATACCAAAGAAATACTGGGTCAGACCAAATATGTTCAAATTTCCGGAACTTTTAAATACAGAAAATCAAATTATAGTACAAAATTTAGGAATATTTATATATAAGGCATTCGAAACGAGAAAGACAGTTTTGTAATGTGAATATTACATTTTTATGCATCAATACTTCCACTTCCAATTCTACTTCTACTACTAATACTCTTGACAATTTTCAAATTAAGTGTACATTGTTTATACTTGCATTATGTTTTACTTTTGGTAAGGGTAAGAAAAACAGTTTATAATGTTCCAATGATATTTTATTTTTCTTGTAATAACTTCATGGAATGGATATCCATCTAGATGACCTTTGATTTTGTCTTCCTTCGTTAAGGTTAACTGTTGGTTAAATTATTTCCATTATATGTGTTAATATATGTATATGTGTATGTGAGTATACGTGTTATATATGTATGTATATTTATAGTTTTAATGAGATTTAAATACTTGTATACTTAATTGTTGCAGTTAAGTGTTGTCTCTATTTTTCAATGCGTTCTTAAAACACCTGTCAAATTTTAAATGTGGGTAGTTATGATAATAATTAAAAAACTATTTGCCAAGAAGAGAACACCAAGCGCTACCGGAGATACTCTTAGGATAGTAAGCAATATAAAACTAGCTTTATAAAACGTTGGTTTTACTAAATCATCGACTTAAATGCGTATGTTGGAAGAAGCCTTTGTAAACTTCACCAGTGCTTATCTACAGACTCAAGTGTCATGGAACCATCTTCGTTCAGCTTCCAGTTAAGTCTATCCGCATTTACTTCCGCAAACAGGAACGGTCCGTCATATGGTACATTCAAATCTCCACGTTTCACAGCAAGTACCGGCATGGGTCCCATTTGATAATACCCTAAAAGTTTTAAACACATGCGATTTGAATACTGAAATTATGTTGCCTTAGAATTATTGGCTTGCTCTGTGTGCTATATTAGACAAATATTGACCAGTAGACAAGAGACATAACATAACTGCATTGCATACTTGTATATTTGTATCAATTTACAAATTTATTTTTTTATTTTATCTACAATGTTCTTACTGAACCTCGTACTATTAAAAGTAAAATACCTCTATAAAGCTGAATTCTTTTTAAAACAAACAAACACTCTAACTTCTAAAAACGGAAATTTCCATAAGATCAAAAAGCAACTAACAATAACTATCTGTAATATTGTACATTAAAATTCATCTTTAGTTATTGCAAATGTATAACCATTTCTATATAACCAAACACAAGTTCAAAATAACAAAACTAAGGTTGATTGTTTGCGCAGATGTCCCTGTCAACCAATCGAAATAGTGGGATTGGTTTTACGGTACCAATAAAACCAAATGGAAACAAGATTTTTTTTAAATTACGAATTTGGCATACACGGAAAACCACAAATTAAAAACCACCAAAGCTAAACAGGAATTAAGTCAAAACGGAAAGCGTTATGGTTTTGGAAATTTCCAAAATGTAGTGTTTAAAAGAGTTGTTTCAACTAAGAACGTACGGAAAACTACAAATATAAAGTGTGACCAATCCTCTTAACATTTTCATTTAGGTATCCATTGCGTAACTAGGCGTCAACAGTGTTGTCCTGTTTACTTTCTTGCGAAAATTCTTTATGGTATTATGACCTTCTTCACAAACTTATGTCTGCTTTTCTGTCCCTTTGCTCACACCACCTAAGCATAGAAATGACTCGTTATGCGACGAATTAAACCGTCTTCTCTCATTCAAAATTACTAGATGTTACCTCCGCTAGCTTCCTGTGGCGTCGCATCAATTGCCTGCCAACCGCTGTAGTCAGGTGGTAGATTCGGCCTTGCCATCCATGTCTCGTTCCAAACGTGAAAATTCCTTGAATTATATTAAAAATTGAGCGAGAATATTAGTTTCTTCCATGAGCATGCGGTTCAGATCGAAATATCCGTCACTGATGGTAACTGTTTTGGCGAGAACGAGGCTCTGCTGAGTTCCCGCGAAACAGTTACCCGAGGTATCTCCATCTGAACCAAATATCTCATGGTAGAAACAATTTCTTGCATACCGTCTTACACTCTAAGATAGGTCTTTAAATGCAAACTTATTGAAATGATGCATTTAATATAAAAACAAACGTTATTCAGATGCTGTGTTTGGGAAAGTGACGTCACAATGTTTATAACGTTACGTCACAAGTAATTCACGAGAGTCATATTACATGGGGGGATGTAATATGAGATTTTCCAGCACTGGTAAAAACTGCGTATACCCCGATCCGATATGCAAGAAATGGTTGTAAAGAATGCAAACCATTTTGAATAATAGACTAAAACAAAATTACGTTTTTTAACATTAGTAGTAATAACATCTTTTCTTGCATACCGGGTTAAATATAATGTTTTATCGAACGCTCACATAAAAAGTGATAACTGTTTTAAAAGCTGCAATTTATTATTATAGATATCTTGTGACCTCTATTTGACTTGTATAATCAAGTGACACCTTTTATATCTTACCATGTTGAGTCACTTATACCATTATGAACTTCCCCGTCTGGCTTGAAAATCATATCTATTGTAGTACTGCCATCTTTGTCATGTGCAGAATCGAAGTTGGTAATACTTCTTGCTGGTATTCCGAGAGCTCTGCAAACTTATAAAATCACTTGGAAAATCAAATACTTGGTATAGTTATTTAGTTATATAGACAGGCCTTCAAGTTTTGTTGTAGAGTTTAGCTTGCAATGGTACAAAAACTTTGTTAAGTAATTTGATGCTATGGTACAACACTTTGTTAATTAGTTTGATGAAAACATCAAATAAAAGGCTATTCGCAAACAAATGGTCGAATGAAAAAGGTAATACTGAATAATAGCAAATCAAAAGACAACGAATGCACGCACACATTCGCGCACACGCACACGCTCACGCACGCGCACGAATACCAAAGCAAACACACACGCGGATGCAAACACAATTTGCATGGAGCAAGTTTTAAGATCATCTTATTCTTATTTCTCATGGTAAGTTTGTATTAAATCACAGTTTTGAGTGAAATGAACATCCGCAATCGTACATTGTTTAGATAAATTGCTTAAGAAACCGTGACATTACACGTCATTTCAAAACGGCTACATCATAAGAAGGCATACCGCCTACCTCCTTTATAAACTGTTTCAACAGATTAATGTAGAAAACAGATTAATGTAGAATGTCGTGCAATGTTATTGCAATTAACTAATGTTTTTCTTTATCTACAATTACTTGTATTCACCTGTTGTAAGAACACCAGAGAAAACCCAACACTGTCCATACTTTACAGTTTCTTTGCTTTTATAAAATTCATGCAGAATGTCGACACTGCCCGTCCACTCTAATGGCGCTGTACCATATTCGTACTTGCCAGACCAGTTCCCACGGATTACTCCACTGTTATCGGAACTATTTACCTGAATTGTTGTGAAAATGGTCATAAACGATTGTGCTATATGGGACGAAAAGTTGAAAAACCACTTTCGTGGGCGAGTTTTTGTCGTGTCTTGGTGTATATTAGAATTGGTAATGTTTCGGTCTTGTAAGACCAAATCGTTGCATGTAAGACCAATGCTCGTTTTACTGATAAATTCAGGAGACGATATTATACAATGATACACACTGTATAATGACTGAGTGTAAACGCACAACGTGTTGCCCCACGACGAGATGTAACGGAAAATATATAATCAACCAAAATTTCCAATAAAACCCAACTTATTTCCTATCGATGTTCACGTTACTATTTTGTGTCACCGTTTGTTAATAAGATTTAAAGGTTCTTGTATATTCCATGTTTATCTACACAAAACAAAATTTCAGACAAATTTATTTATTTTTTGTGAAGTTCACATATCTTCAAAAAAAGGTTGAAAATTTTATATTTGGAAAATATATTCATTCAAATCGTTTATTGCATAAAATTGATTTACACAATTTATAGCAAATAATAGATAATTGTACAAAGTGAGAGCATAATTTCAAATTATCAAAAAGGAGCTAATATTGAACATAAACTAAGCATGTTACAATTAATATATTGACCGTATTACAGTGGTATTATCGTTTATGGAAATTTTGGACGAGAACAATACAGTAAATAAGCCTTTTACTATTCATGGTTTGGAAGTTTACTTAGTACGTTGCTTTAAAGCGAAGAATGTGTATTAAGCAACGTTACATAAGACTTTTGAAGAGGTTGATGACATGAGACTTTCAAACTTTTTTAAGGTTGGCCATCTGCAAAAATAGGGTTTCAAATATTTTGATCGTAGGTTCCTAAAATTGGGTCAGACTAACAAAAAGTGATATTACGTTTCCACGGTTTGCATATTACATGACCTACACAGTCTATTTTCCCTAGCTATGTTATTGTATCTACCTTGCTCAACATTCAATTTGTGGGTGGATATTCGAAATTGAATCGATGCTCTAATATATTTTCGATGCAATTGTAGATCTAGGTAACTTTCAAGGCGAAAATTATATTTAAAAGGCAATACATATCTAGACGCGGAGAATTATTGATTGTAGAATACCACGATTGAATACATATATCTATGATACGTTGTTTAATAACATCATAAGGTATATCAATAATAAACTGATTCATCCAAATATCTGCGAGTCCGCTTTCTACTAGAATAGATTTAATACTAGAGGCCCAGTTTTTTCCATTATATGTCCTATTGGCGTCGGCGTCGGCTTTCAATAACTGATACACTTTCATAACAAGTGATGATTCGATGGTTTTCAACCAGTATTTTACCATATTTAATTTCCTGATAACCGAAAATGGTAGCCGAGCGAGTTCACCATACATTGCCGAACCAATGTTTTTTCACAAATTAGAAGACACATCTTGTGTTAGTTTGTTTTTTTAATACTTGTCGACTTATTACAATTTGGACTACTTGCATTACATGCACACGACGGCGACAATTGTAAATCTGTTTTAAATCATGTTTCACATGAAAAATATTCTTAAAATCTAATCACTCATTCATATTGGGTTTTATAAAATATGCTGCAACAATTAGGAATATATAAAAAAAACTATTACCACGTCTTTTGTAAACTAAAGTTATAAAGTAGCCATAGGTAGCATAATTAATTTACCATGCTTGAGAGCTTTCTAACAACGGTTACAGGATCGCCTCGACAGTAGTCTGGAAATCTAGCCCTCTTGCAGTCAAGAAGGTAAATGACGCAGTCTAGAACATCACCTGAAAACTAAAATGAAATACAACATTTTGTTGCTGTAAATATTTTAATTGCCCTGTAAAAAAGTAACATTTATATTTTAGACATGACCACTAGATGATCTGGCTCCATGCTGTTTCACCTTGTTGGCATTACTACACGTGTATAAGCAAACGTTTTCATTGTGATAATTCTGAACGATACATTTTTAGAAAGAGTGCAAAAAATGCGTTTAATATTACTGTTCACACAATTTAAAATATTGACAAATATCTATTACTTGATATACCAATAATTAAAAATAGTCTTAAAGTTATACATGTATCACCTTTACGACCGCCGGATACAGGGTATTTGAAACCATATATACACGTACATGTATACCCTGATGATTTCTTCAATTCTTACCTGTCCAAATCCCCATGGTCTCCCATAATGTCTTCTATAACTACCAACGTATATCTTCCCTTTTTCATTTAATACATATTCGTCTCTTAATTCTTCTTCTTTCATATAGACCCCATCATCTTCAATGTTAAATAAGCTTTATTAGCCATAAACCTTTGGTAATTATATTTAACAGACAGACTAAAAGCATCTAAAAGGTCTTAATCAAACTGTATTTAAACATTTGCATTCTAAAACTGAATTTAAACGGACTTAACCATGTATTATAAAACGATTATATTAGCGCATTTGTAATTGTACGTAACATCCAGTGTTGAAGGTTTTAAAGACAAGAAAGAGTTGAAATTCGTTTGTCAATTTCGTTTGTCGAAGTAAAGTCTTCGTTTCTTTAGAATTGTTCGCATGTCTTTAATTGCATCGATTCGAAATTTCATACAGTTTAATTCGACAATGATTATGTATTTTAATTCAGACATTAAAAATAATTATATCTGTATTCACTTTATGTAAATGAATATCCATGAAAAAAAGGGTACAACATCCTCTAATCAAATCGCGCGTGAAAATGATAATGAATTACTCTTCTATGGAACAATTCAGTAAGATGAACAAATCAGTTAGGTGAACAATTCAGTTAGGTGAACAATTCAGTTAGTACTTCTTCGCAAATACAGTGTAAGAGAGATATAAAGACACCGGATTGCTGTCAAGTTCGATAACAGTTTAAGCGTTTGGTACATTTAGAAGATACAGCTATATCTAAAATCCTTAGAGGAATATTGCCTCCAAGAATTATAATTATAACCAGAAAACGGACTGGGTCGGTATGGTTATTACACATAATGCTACATAATCTGTCGAGTTACCGAAAACAGTTCACCGTGGTGACAAATATTTCAAACGAATCAAGTGTCTCATTGTAGAAACCTTTTTCTTGCATACCGTACTGCACTTAAAAGAGATTTGTAAATTCAAACTTACGGAGATGATGCATTATCGTATAAAACACTCAGATGTAGTGCTTTGGAAAGTGACGTCACAATATTCATAACATTACTTCATAAGTATGCTAATTTACTAGAGTCATCTGGCACAGGAGGGTTCCAGACTGATTTTTCCGGCATGAGTAAAATCACCGGAAATTCCGATCTGATGTGCAAGAATATAAGTTAAGTGTTTAAGTGATTAAGCCAATTAGTCAAATCCATACCTTCACACCAAGGGTTGAATAAAACATAGATGGGTGGTATGTGAGAGTGTCTATACACAGTGGTGTTTTCTTCCTCACGTTTCACAACATCGATAATCAAGAACCATTTTCCGACTGGGCATGACGCGGGTGTCATGAAAACGACTTCAATAGATGTTCCGTCTCTTTTCTTAATGAAAGCTCCCCATTCCTTCGGATCATCCTTGTCAGATAGGACAAATTGCGCACGAGTGCCCTTTGATGGAAGTGGCGACTTACCTAAATATAACATACATTAGCAACAGGAATAGTGGATGTCAGTATTGAAATGTTTCGCTTGGTCATCTGTACTTACCTTGTTACTGATAACGCTAATCTTTCCTTATCATTATCACTGCATTTTTGTGTCAAGTTTCTTTACACGCTTTATGTATGTTTATTATCACTAGTCTAGTTGATATGTCTGGTTGAAAAACAACAACGGATAATTCAGCCCATTTTTTACGTTTTGCAGATTTGGTAGTATTTGAAGGAATGTTAAATTTAAAATATTATTTTGTTTCAGAAAAGTGATAATAATTGCTTACTTCGATTTACTGCAACGATTTTAGTACCTGACTTGATGCAAGTTAATTTAAATATTCTAGTAACTGATGACTTAGAAACTAGAATAATAAATTATCTAAACAGAAAATTTTTTCTGACAGTAAACTTTCTTACCGAACTGAAACAGTATCCGCAAGTCATCAGTTTCTGGGTCATAAGGTCTATTGAAGTTTATTGTCATAGTGAACTGTTGACCGCGGCGGATAACAAGAAACTCCTTATTGTCAAACTTATTGGCGTCGGTTATATCAAACTCGTCGGTATGGTGGCTTTTTACATTGTTACTAATGTTCTGGTCGATGCCGGACACTTGGAGGAGCTCCTTAGGTATAACTGAAAGTCGATAATTTATCATTGTTATAAGCAGCATATCGAACATGATATGCATACGACTTAAATATCTTTATAAATACATGTCGACTGCGATATAAAGTCTAATTTTTATGACACTTTTACTAATAAAGCAGTGATTTATCTCTCTGGTAAGGTGGATCAACTATAAGGATTCACATTCTTATGATTGTTTATCTTATGTAAGTATACAAGTGGGTATTTTTCGATTCACATAATTATCTAAAATAAGACAATGACAAATTATATACAAGTTATCAAATATCTGTCTATTCTCTTAGGTCACAAAAAGCAGAACCGTGTTAATGCTGGTGATACACAATAAGTTTTAACGTAAACGAGATGATAGAGCCACGACCGATCAGCAATTAACTTCATGAACTAGAAAAAAATCACAAATCCTTCATATAATTTGCGTTTTCAATTAATCAGATACTCAACTGGTATTCTAGGTGATATCTCTGTTGTTAGTTATTCAAAAAATATGTTAATTTTGGCTATTCTATGGTGACATGTGATGCTTTTGTTTTCGTATTTACGAAATACATTTCGTATAAACGAAATAAGATTTCGTAATGACGAAATAAGATATCTTAAAATGTATTTCGTAATTACGAAATAAAAACAAATTGTATCACAGTTGTTTAATTTTTTCATGGAATAACACACAACTTCTAAATAATAGCAAGCAAATTACTACACACATGTTTAGTTGACAAACAGTAACTAGCGACCATAATACGATTCCGTAGTTTTGCCTACATAGTGCCAACAATTATCTAGCTTACCTGTCTATTTATCTGCCCAACAAACGTTTGCTGTCCTATATTTTCGCTTAATATCGCTTCAGGTTTTAAATCTTATGAAGAAAATGGGACATGATAATGGACATAACTGCATGATAATTGTAGCATTCGTTGCTAAATAATCAGCAATAAAGATAACAGTATAGATTTTGCATGAACGTTTTGTCTTGCTTGTATCAGATAATTTTCGACTGAAAATGATCTAATATCTAGCTCGAACATGAGTGTAACTAGAGTAGATGACTGATGAAAATGTTCTCTCTTTAGGTAAACTAAGCACGAAGTCCTCAAATTTGAGCTATTGAGATCGCTCGATGTCCGTCGTCTGTCTTTCTGTTCGTCTGCCTGGCCAAAACTTCTGAACACTCTAGATACCATATTTTAAGTCAATGAAATTAAGTCAGAATGTTTGTTTAGGTGATCTCTCGGCCGAGATTTAAACTGGGAAACGTGGGATCAAAAACTAGATCACTATGTCAAATATTAAAAAGTCCTTGTGACCATTGTAGAAGCCATATTTTGTATCAAGTCGTAATAAAAACTGGTCGGAATGCTTCAAGATTGAAACTGTATTGCGTATAGAACACCTTGTGATCACTCTAGAAGCAAACCTTGCACCCATGTTCAGAATGAATGTCTTGATAAATTCTAGGTCAAGTTTCAAACTGGCTTACATGAAATCAAATCTAGGTGAATTCAAAGAACATCAACATTCTAGAATACATATGTTGAACCAAAATGTTGGCTTTAATAATTCTAGGTATAGCTTTAAATTTGATCTCGTGGAGTCAAAAACTAGGACTTATTGTCAAATCATAAGAAAATTACGAGCACTCTAGAAGCCACAGTTGACACCCAGTCATCAATCATCTTGAAAATGTCCCGGTGAACTTCAGTCAATGTTAGGTCACCAGGTACATTAACTTTGATCTGTTGACCTACGTTTTGATTCTGAAGCTACAATAATTAAATTGGGATTGTGTGCCCTCTTGTCATTCATTACTGCCGTGAAATGGAGAGTAAATGATGATGTTCTTGTTAAGCATTGCGCGAGGAAAGGGCAGATATGTCAGAAAAAACTTAATCTGCCAAACAATATGTGTCGGATTTGGGATTTAGTGATTGTGTTAGCAAGATATAATATCGTGATT
>JAUMHA010245038.1:1839-15377 GCA_032359765.1 Saxidomus gigantea | reverse complement strand
CATACCTCTAATACTTTTGAAATAAAGTGGGGTGGTACGAAAAACTTAACCAAGGTGTGACACCAACGCCGACGCCGGGGCGAGTAGGATAGCTCCCCTTTTCATAGAAAAGTCGAGCTAAAAATGATTGATACAGATTTCCTCTATATTCAGTCGAAATGAAACGGTTATACAGATTCATATTCTTATTATAACTTTTGCAATGTTCGCTATTTTAGGAGTACAATTCAATAATGGTCACTTTGAACGGTAATATCTCTTTAATGTACATTGTTTCACACTAGACTAGTAAATTTTATCAACTCGAAATATGTCACTTATGTATCCGCCTCCGTGGTTAGGTGGTTAGTGTCGCAGAATGAAAATCAATAAACTTCCAACTGACTGAAGTTCATTTGTTTGAGCCTCGCTGCCGACGATGACGTTAGGCCCCGCTTGGTAACAAAATGTCATTATTGAATGTTAAAGGCTCAACTTTAAAGATCTGGATCGTATTCCATACTAGTATGTCTATCCAGTCTATCAACAAGTTCTTTTCAGCAAATTTGACGAAACTTATACATTGTATATACAGGAGCTTGGGTAAGTTATATATGTAGCTGAAACACATAAGTGACACAAAATATTTGTTCCTGCTATGCATCTCTTTGAAGCGACACTTCCTCTTTGACTTTCTTTTTTCACAGAATATTTATTCACCGTGCATACTTTTTAAAAGTTGCTCAGATGTTGATTTTCAAATCTCAGACGAACATTAAACTCATCTGAACCACAAACGCAAGATCAATTGTATACTTTTCACAAAAAATATTCAGCATGAGCCCCATACTTAAAAGTCAAGACAGGTCATATTTCAAATATGCTTCCCAATTTAGCCAAACATTTTATGTATATTTATATATACTGACCGCCTACCTTGGTCTAGTGGTTAAGGTATCCGCCTTGGGAGAGGGAGGTCGAAGGTTCGAATCCAAGCAGGAGTCCGTTCTGATATGGCCGGTTGGTGAGCCACCAGCTAGTTAAATAATGGTTATCGTATGCCTACCTGCCTGGTGCCTGACATTAAAAGATAAGATTCGGGAGGTAAATGTGCTCAGAAAGAAGGTGTCCCAGAAGTCAGATTTGGCTGGCACTTAACACTTTTTATATTGTAACAGTTTCACTCATCAAGGTTAACAGGTATGTATTCTATACTTAACTGTTTGTTTCCGATTGCGAAACAAGTTCTTACAACCAAGATTAAGTTGATCGCTTTCGAACGAAACTCACACATATAAAAGATACATCGAAGAGAGAAACAGAGAGAGGGGCACTGTTGATATAATGTGAGGATAACACTCTGGATCCTTTGATCCTGGAGCGAAGACGCTACTACTGCTCTACAGCGGTTCCAATGTTTACATGATCCGGAGTGCTTTGAAGAACAGTTTGGTGTATATAATTTGGAACTTCGGTATTACCTGTTGAAAGTAGTAACAAATACATATTACTATACGCATGTCAACAGTTAACTTTCAAAAGCCTGAAACAATATCTAGGCTGCGAGGACTGTTTTCCATATGTGCTGATATCAAACACACATTGTACTGGTTTTTATTTGTTTGGGTCACGACCTTAATAAATATAGCAGTGGTTTTCAAAGGTCTTTTCATTAAGTACCAAAATTGCAAGAAGTTCCGGCACACCAGTCACGAAATAGTTCCGACTACATGATCCCATTCTGCAAAAATGTGATTATCATAGGAGTAAATAATATAATGATCAAACTAATCTTACAATATTCAAACGCAAAACATTCGAAGTTTTAAACGAAATCTTCTAAATATAAATTATATAGAATAAACGAAATTTGTATAGAAATGCGGAAAGAAATATTATAACATGACGTGACCCCATGACCTGACGATTAACATTCAGAAAGCATCCGCGCCCGCGCTTTAAAAAAGTAGTTTGATATTTATGAATATGGGGCGACAAGAGAACGAATTGGCTAGAATTTTGAAACCGACAAAATAAAAAACTACTAGAAATTTTAATGAACACATGTTCCGTACGTGACAGTAATAGCGTTGAAAATCTGGAATTAATGCGCCCAAACTTCCATGAAAGTCATGTGAACATAACACCTGATCTAGGGAAAATATTCACCACAGTGTGAACACACGTGAGTATCTCTTAAAGTCTTGCTGTCTTTTATTTTACACATGATTTTGTTGTCGTATATGGTGTTGATACCGTTTTAAAATTATTTGTAGTGAGACAAAATGTAAGTTTGACGAAAGTAGGTCAATCTTTTGCACATGCAGTGAAGATGGATAATGCCTACAAGACTTTAATGAATGAAATAAATGGGCTATTTTATGTGCAACAAGGACTAAAGTAGTTGTCTATCTGTGATATGGTATAGTCATGACATGATTATCTCTCGTAGGAGCTCCTTCGCCATTTGTAAGAACACAATAGGCCTAACGCAAAAAGATGAGCGAACTTTTCGTGATTAGGTTTCTCTATAGTGTAAGTTTTCTGGTAACTTATCAGATAATTAAAATAAACTGTTTCAGCGTGTATTCTGTAGATATATGCTTTGTGTGCCATTTCTCGTGCCAAATGATGAAAAACTGCGTTATGCTTACAAAGCTTCCGAGTCAACTCGTACCTTAGTCGTCTCGTACCGGAAATGGTCAACTCGTAAGGTTCCAAAAGTCAACTCTTACAAATATCAAACATCATTTCACAGTATAACTATGAAAATACAGTAAACTGACCTTTTTCATACAAAATCTTGCTAGCCTCAATAGTTGGACTGCAAGACCAACCAATTTTACAAAGTAATACAACATAGATGCCTGTCTTTACAGACCCGAAGGGCGCCCATCATATATAGCAAAAAGCCCTGGCACACAATTAGTTGGTCTAGAATTTGCTATTCTCCGCTTTGCAGTGACGTCATTCTGACCAGTTAACCAATCAGATTATTAGGTCTTGTCTTCATTCATGAAAATGTGGTCTTTACCGTTTACTCATATGCAAGTGTAAATTTATTTTTAACGAAACAAAAAGCTTTTAAGAACATAGAGTTATTATAAAACAATCTGATAGTTTCAAGGTAATGAAAGATTGTCGTCTTCTTTCATTTCTAATCTTGGTTATTGTATTATGCAAAGTCAAAGATGCATAGAGACAAGTGATGACAGCAGATGAATCACCAATAATTTATCAGTACGCGGGAATAGCAGGAGAGATTTTGCCCATTCTGGGCTTCGCAGTGACCTCATACTGACCAATTACCCAAGAGATTGTTAGGTCGTATTTATTTCTTCATTCGGTAAAAGGTAAAAACTCTCTATGGTAGATTTGTATGCAATTTTAAATGTATTTCAAACGAAACAAAAAGTTATTAGCAACATAGAATTATTATAATAAGCAATCTGATAGTTTCAAGGTAATGAAAGATCGTCGTCTTCTTTCATTTCTAATCTTGGTTATTGTATTATACAAAGTTAAAGATGCATAGAGACCAATGATGACAGCCGAGCGCACTCGATAGAATATTGCTGCCTTCTTAACTTTAAATGTTTCTTTCAAAGATGTTACAGTTTTGAAAGCTTGAATAAATATGTCTGATGAATAGGACCATATCTTTTGCTTTTAGTTAGGATGTTTTTAGAGGAGAAAGACATACATTATTAACAGTCATATAACCTGATTATGTACTATAATGATGCAGAAAATAATGTGTGGTTGTTAAAAGCAAAGTTGGTTTTTTAAAGTATTTACGGTAACTTTGTGCATTTGCATATGTCAAAGCGCATGATTATTGTAAACAATGAAGAAATGCATGTTTTGCCGATACCGATAAGTATTAATGACTTTAGTGGATGAAATTTTATGTAGATACACGTCTTTTGATGTGTATATTATGTAGTGTTTAACATCATACTTACCCGTTTTATTTGCATTTTAATTACTTTGAGTAACCACTGTTGATGTACATTTTTTTTTACAAATTTGTGAAACTACCACTTGCTTCAATGTAGTAAAATTATATATAATGTGACGTTTGAATTTTCCAATCTGTTCTTGCAGAAATGTGATGCGCCCCTGAATGTCAAGGCGGTAGAAGTTGAGGCAATTGGAATAGAAAACTAGCAAGCAGATCTGTTCGTTTATTTAGAATTGTGAAAGCCTTTCAGGACCCTCACCCTGTTGAAATGGGCTCTTGATAAAGAAAGAAATGAGGATGTAGAAATGGCCAGAATGACAGGTACAATTAGCATGATAAGACTGGAAATTGCAAAAGGGAGCGAGACGGTTAACACAACCTGCAAAACACACCTGGCTTATTTATTACAATGTAGAAACTGTCTTCTTCGAAATTGGGAAAGATAGTGATACTTTGGAAAACCTTGTCCTTATGTGCCTTCATCTGTACATCATCATGACAAATGTGTGTATAATTCCTCAAACTGGGAAATTTGTCTGAAACCACTTTGCCCAATAACGATATAACTTGGAAGGGATGTGCCTTGCGCAAAGCTTTTTCAAGGTTGTTCAAATACTTCCTTTCCTTGCAGATCTCTGGTTGCCATGGTAACAGAAAAAAACTTTATAAATCTTATTCTTTGAGAGGTATATCCGTTATGAAGCAATAACTTACACAGAAGGTTTCAGTTTCAGAATGGGCAGGAAAAAGGTCTATATTTTTTTATTTGCATTATGTCCGTCAGCATGTTATTTGATTCAAAACAATTATTCAAGTCTATAGCGTCTAAAGAACTTAATCTTTAATAAGTATATATTTACGGCGAGAAAAACTTTATTGTTTTAAAACTTACATTTGTCTTAAAATCAAAAGAAGTCTTTCTCTGAATTAAGTGAATTAAAGATCAGCCAGTTGCCGTGCCTTTGACACCTCGCTTTAGATATTCTTTAATAATGATTATTGTCGGTTTTCACACCCTTGGGCAATAGTAGCCATGCAGTCGATAATTGCATTAGCGTGTCAGTACGTCGGCACTTTTGATCAATTCAGTAAAGAAGAAAATTGAATGAGTTAAGGGGAAAATGGTATCGCTGATAGTATGCTTGGTCAAAAAAGTGGTCCGCGACGGCCTTGTCTCAAGTAAAGAAGGCCTAGAGCTTAGATAATTGGCATGTGGCATGACCTAGCGGACTTCAAATTATGACCCCCGATCCAAAATTATTCCGGCATGGGGTCACTTGTTATTTTTACATACTGTAGCTTATACAGGAAACACTTTAAAAATCTTCTTTTCTGAAACTACAAGTCCTACAGCTTAGATATATGGCATGTGGCATTCCCTAGCGGATACCTGCCAAGATTGTTCATACATGTATTATGACCCCTAATTCAAAATTGCACTGGGGTTCACCGTTGATTATACTATGTAGGAAAACATCTATAAATCTTTTCTTAAACCACAAAGTGTAGAGCTTAGATATTTAATATGTGGGATAACCTAGTGGACCTCTACAAAGATTGTTAAAATTATGAACCCAGGGTCAAAATTTACAGCTCCTGTGGTGATTAACAAATAATCTTAGTTTACACATATATCATGTCCCCTATGTCAAAATTGACCCTTTGACCTTGTATTATAGCCAATGGCATCAAGGTGAGCAATATTTGTATTTCTTTGTCAATGGAAGTTGCCAGGGTATTTCTCAAATACAATGCTTGTCCTTGTTTATCCATGATCCTTAAAATAATGCTTATAAATATTTGACCTCTGGGTTTGTTCTTGTTTCTTGTTTATTAAATTTACTTCATATGTAATTATTTATACATTGTACATGTATATACATAATATTATATGAACTTTAACTTGATTTCTTTTCCAAAAACATTACTACAAAGTCATGTTTCTGTCTGCCAAAATTACTTTTAAGATCAAAATTCCTAAAGCAACTATAATTATGTTGCTTTCTGTATGGCAGTCAGACTCTTTGTCTGCCTGTCCTCTAACAACTTGTTATCTGTCAATCAGTCTGTCAGTTTTAGGATGGATGATTGTCCTAGATATTTAGTGTGTAATTGTGTTTAGAGGACCTCTTCAAAGTGTGTTTAAATCATGCCCTTGGGGTCACAATGTACCCTGCCCAGAGGGTCGTTTGGTAGAGAAAACTTTAAAAACTTTTTGATAACTACAATGCCAAGAGCTGAGGTATTGGGTATGTAACATTGTCTAGTGGTCTTCCATCTACTTTGTACAAATCATGCCTCTTGTTACAATATTTGGCTTAACCTTGTATCTTTCCAACAATGGAAATTGCGACTAAAAATCTACTGTTGATTTAATATCATGTCTCTTGCATTCTTCCCTTTTTTTGTATTTGTTGTATGACCTTTAACCTTTTCCTTGAAACACCATCTCTTCTAAAACCACTGAGCCAATGTTGATAATTCCATATATGTACACCTTTGGTTGTCATGGCAATGGAAAGGAAAAACTCTCAAAATCCGGGAGGCCAAGGGCAAAGATATTTGGTATGCAGTGGGCCTCTGCCAAGACTGCTTAAATTACGACTCATAGCTCAAACTATTGACCCAGTCCGGGGTTCACAGATTTAACATAGATTTAAATAGTGATACCTGACCATTTTCCCTGAAGCCAGATTAGCGATAAAGGAGCCATATTGACCATTTATTCGAACTGATCATTGATTTATTACCTTTGACTTAAAGCAGATATTTAAAAAGGAATGGCTTTGTTCAGCACCATCAATTACACTATCATACATGGTACTTTAAGGCCAAGGTCACTGTAAATTTGACAGTTAAATGATTTCCTCTCAGAGCTCAATACCATTGTTTGATAAACGCATTTACATTAATTGCCAATCATACGTTCACAATTAAGTGGAAAACGTTGTTTAACAGAGTATTGAACCATTACTTTACTGAAATTATTTCATGCATTCTTAACCCTTGTGACTTTGCCCAGGTCATATTTCTAAGTGTTTTATTAAAAGAGCAGTGAGACCAGAGGCACAGGAATTTATGTACCCAAACAAATCCAGTGCCTTCAGCGCTTTGATTTGTTTATGCTAATTTAATACGTTAAGTACGTGCAATATACGAGTTGACAGTTTGATATGCAGGTATTGCTATGATTCTATGCCGTTTATGATTTTAACAAAACAGTACAGATGTACGATTCATCATGATATTGGGTTGCAGTTTTCACAGTTTGTTTAAAACAATGTGTATGATAGCAATTACAGTGTGTCGCCTTTACGTTTGTTCCAGAAACTGTTTATGCGGGACTTGTAATTTGAAGTCTTAATAATTTAATTAGCTAATTATGCCGGTAGTTAAACACGTGTGCGGAGAAAAGATAATTATTACGAAATCATCTTTTCCTATATCGCATATATAGAATTTACTGGTCTTTCAAAGTGTCTTTTCGAAATATCTCGCTTATCTATATACACTTGTTTGTGAAATTAAATGTCAAATTTGAAATATGCCTCCGTCTAAATGCCTACCTGGAAGTATTTCAAACGGTTCAAAACAAAGTAAAAGATAGTCCATTGATCTGTTATATGTTTGATCATGTGAATGATCGTTTTCCGAGTACTCGTTGGTAGTCGTTGCCATCCCAGTTGATGTTCATTATTTGAAAGGTTTCGATACAAAGACTTTTGCTTTATTTCACAACAGATGTGTCAGGAGTATGTCCAGTCTTCAGTTACTATCTGCTATACAAGTGTCCAGAAGTTTCAGTATAACAGATATTACTAATCAGAAATTGAATCAGGAATCATAAATGCATTTTGGTGACTTTAGGTCTGCATTTTCTGATTGTTATCAACGCATTTAGTCCAATTTTGATCTGAAGCCATTAAATTGACATTATGCTCATCTTACAGCACATAGTGTTTTTTTTTTGGTGACAGTTTTATAAAAGCGATTTTCGGTTGCTGTGCATTTTAAATGTGTTAAACTTATGATAATGCCGCATTAATATTTGAAGTTGGTGCTTTAGAAATTAAAAAAATGGAATGAAATAACAATTCCTTCCTTGGCAGTGATCTCCCTTGTGTTATTAGTTTTAGACGAATTAAAAATGTCTCTCTTCACTGTCTAGTGAAACCTAGTACCCATTCTTCGAAGTACTCTCCTTTGGACTTCAAACACGTTTTAAACGATGAAGGCTTCTAGACATACGACACTTTCAAATGTTCTTTGATGTACTGCTAATCAATTGGTATATATTGGTGTAGTATAGTGAGTTGCCGAGGGCGCTAGTCTTTCTACGCGGCGATTACCGGGTAGTATGATTTAAAGTAATACCTGTGAGGATTAAGGTCTTCTTCTTTATTTTTTTGGCGGATGTAATAAAAGTTTTAGGTAGTCTTGTTTTGGGACTGCTTGATTGGCGGTGAGGGGGGGGGGGAGCAAACAGCTTGATTGCGTGACAGTTTCCCTTTTGCGTTTTTTTGCAAACTGGTTCTTAACACGAACACATATTTGTCAAATATTCCAGCAGCCCCACTTTGTTCAGCTTAGCAGGGTACTCGATATACTATGCAGGACCAGTACGACTTTTCATCCTCTGTCGGCTTAAGAGTTAGATGAATCTTTGATCCAATTCAAATAACTTAACAATTTTAACACGGAAACGGTCGGATTGTTTGTAAAAGTTATGAATTACGCCCACTCCTGGCAACATATAGTTAAGCACAATTTGAATACAACATATTTACTTCCTTGCATCATAAAAGTCACAAAGACCTGGTTTTTTTTATTGATTCTTTATTCAAACTGATTGTCAGATAAAGAGTACAGGTTTTATAAATGTTTAGGCAGTTTTTTTTATTTGTTCAAGATGATTTTGTCTGTTAACACAGTTTTAGATTTCTTCTATTTTTACAAAATTTTCCCATTTTTACATCAATTTTTAAGTGTCCATTTACACACAATTATATTTTTCCAAAATAGAAATAAGAACAGATATGCACATACATTGAGCTTCAAGAGAAAAAAAGTGCCTTGCAAGTAAAGCAATTTAAAACTCTAAAGTCATATGATTACATTATGAAAAATAAGAAAAACTTTCCAAAAATCAGCACACGTCGACATTGTTTTAAAACAAAAAGAACACAGTTTTATCACTATTCCATCAGCGGCGATCATGAGGCTTTGATAATATAATGATGTTAAAAAAGCAAAATTTACCGGAAATGTTTTGAATATGATAACAATACACATTCTTTAAAATTCTAATGCAAATGTAATTTTAAAATGTTTTAACAACATAGTTAAATGTATTAGATAAAAATAGTTACTAAGGCACAATATTTTGAACACAATATTTTGAAATATTTGATTTGAATTTGTAATTTGTTTGTATTTTCATATTCATATAATATACTTGTTGTGATTTATTACGATATCTAGCAAACCTTTTCAAATACTGGTATTAAGACAAATTAAACAAAGTTGCAATTTTTCATATACATGTAGTTAAACTATTTAATCAAATGTAAGAACATATCATGTTTTCATAAAACACCATTCTCACAGAAACTTATGCTACAGCATTCATACCGGTGCATCTGTTCAATTATGAATAGGAAGCAAGCAGAAAATAAAAATGATGTCATTAAACATATCAACAAATATACTACATGTATTGCTAGAAACAGCAATTGTAATCATTAAATAATGATGACAAACTTATGTTTATACTTTCCTATGAAAAAAGTATAAATCATCAACCAAAACATGCTTTCAAATATTGAAAACTATATCAATTTATTGTACAAGTAAAACAAACATGTAAAAAAGTTAAGTTACGCTGTCTAACATGTGGTTCAGGTAAAGGGGAAATACAAAATGTTGAAAACA
The DNA here is from genome assembly GCA_032359765.1 of Saxidomus gigantea. Taxonomy (NCBI): domain Eukaryota; kingdom Metazoa; phylum Mollusca; class Bivalvia; order Venerida; family Veneridae; genus Saxidomus; species Saxidomus gigantea. Next base: position 5,503 of record JAUMHA010245038.1, on the reverse strand, counting down.
GGAACCAGTTATTCGTCGTCGTCGTTTAGAATGTTTATAGTTCCGGCCGACCCTGGGATTTCTCCCCTAGTGAACTTGTCAGGACCCCAGTATGACTCCTATGCATACTGAAACCTATCAAAATTTGAAAAAAATCAGAGGATTTGCATTACCCGACTACAATACCTAGTTAGTTTTCATCCAAAGACTATGAGTTTTTAGCCATTGTGTAAATTGCCAGTTGCCAAAACATAGGTGCGAGAGCTTGCAGACCAGGTACGCGTTGTCAGCTTACATTGGTGCTTGAACAACCAGTACTGATGTCATATGAGGAGGTACGGTCGTGACCTTGGTGGGGGCACGAACCCGTAACCTCCGGAATGAGCGGCAGACACCTAAACCTCTACACCAACACTCCCCTTGATCGCAATTTACTTAGTAAAAGAAAATAACTATTTGTTACTTTACTTTGTGTTTACTGTAAAAATTACTCATATGCCAAAAAGGTGGCTATATGTAAACAAAATCAGTTTGTTTGTCAGTCGATTGTCAACTTCATGATTGCCGTGCCCTATTCATGGTTAAGCCATACCCTCTCAATTGCGTTTTTATGCATCATTTCTTTCTAAAAATCTTACAATTCCTCTGTTCGTTCAATTTCTTTCACTCTCTTTTGTGTATTTTTGTATAGTTTCCTCATATATACATATATAAACAGTACTTGCTGCAATCACCTGTTATTTAATCAATTTATAAAGAAATTTTATAAAGAAATGTTAGAATGCTATAGATGAACATTCAATCCGTATGAAAATGAAATTAACTTGTGAATAAATGGTTTTTATTTGCAGGTATTTCTTATTGTAGACTGAACGTGTTTTCTCCGTGTTTCGTAGCTTTAGTTGAATGTGGAGTTGAAGAGTTACCGAGTTGTTGAAGAAGGCTGGGGCTTATATTTGTTAACGATATATGGTATACCATAAAAATACACATCATATACACTAACCTTTCTCTATGATATTGTTCTTTCGCTCTCTTTTTTGTATTTCTTTTTTGTATATTTTTCTCATACAAACACATTTGTGATTTGTAAGAATCGATGTTTTGTTAAAGATATATGTCATAACATAAAAAATACACATCACATTTCTTACTGATATCGCTTTAGTTGAATAGGGTTCTGAAAGTATTGTACATATCTCTTTAATTAAAATGCATTGACAAATTAAGTTTTTGAGGACTTGAATCTTCTTATTATTTGTTGATGCATTTATAAATTGGCAGTTCCGTCACTTCATCATCTGAAAGTACTCGTGAAGACATATTGAAAATAATTTGTACCATAAAACAATGAATAAGATACTTGTGCTTTGAAAAAAATCCTTTTTGATTTATATTTGTTAGTCTTCGTGCAGATTTCAGTTTGTTCACGGTTAGTCAACACTAGGAAACCTGTACTTCCATGTCCAGACAGTGTTAGACAGAATTGGCATCGTGCAAGATCTTCTGATATGATTCTGAAATATATAGTATTTGTTTAGTACAAGAACATGCCGAAGCTGTGAGTGTACGTTACATTTTTCACAGATGTCGTTACTAAAGCAAAGTCATGGTGTTGTTTGTACTCGCTTCATGTGAACGAGCATTCTTTGTGTATTTGAAGTATAGTAATAATTGTCACATACTGAACTAGCTTCAACTTTTGCTTCCTTTCATACTGAACTACTTTTAATATTTGATGTACCTAAAAGAGATGTAAAGCGTTTGGTAATTAAGAAAATGCAATAGCGGTGAGAGTCTTCGCTACTACACGGTTCCCAAAAGTACCATTCTCAGTTTGTTGATGTTTTGGTCACAGTAGAAAGTTTAAAGTCATATTACCCTTCAAAGCAACCATTGGTATTTCAAGAAAGACATTTAACAAGCTATCCAGCAAACATTATGAATCTGTATAACACTTTTATCTCTATCGATTAAAGTGATTTTTTTTCTATCGAAGTCCACATGGTATAAGCTTTTTTCAAAGTATAAATTGTGTTTTGACCATCTTATTGCACCATAATGTAACAATACATTGGCTACAATTTATCTAGAAGAGTAATATAAATGTTACTGCAAACAAACTCCAACTGTTTATAGCTAGGTGAAAGAATTAAGACTGCAGAAATAATAAGAAGGAATCGCCCACACATACCTGCATGATCTCAGCATAACTATCAACGAGGCCACATGTTCTACATCTTGCTTCCAGTTTTTTGATATCATTCATAACAGCCTTGTCAGGAAAAAAATGCTCCTATGGACAAAGAAAAGTATTTCTACCAGAGTATTGTTATTTTGCTAGGTTAACATGTGACTCTACTTCTGATAGCTAATCACTTTTAATCTGTGAAGAATCATCGATACCTTCCATATCACATGATGACAACTTAAAAAAAGTACACTATGCACACTACGGAAATATAACATAGACCTCTGTACACTGTGCATATTCTACGGAAATGTTGCCTAGAAATCTGTACATTGTAGACATCCTACGAAAATATACCACAGACATCTGTACATTGTGAACATGCTACAGAAATATTGTCTAGAAATCTGTACACTGTGCACAGTCTACGGAAAAGTTGACTAAAAATCTGTACTCTTTGTACAGTCTATGGAAATGTAAACCAGAAATATTTACACTGTGCACATACCATAGAACTATTGTCTAAAAAGAGAGTAATGTGTGTACTAGAGCAGCATTATTTGTAACTGAACTTGAAAAAAAATTATACAGTAATAAACTTAGGGTTAATAGGAATATTATACAGCAAACAATTGAACGTTCTTAAGAAAACAAATTTTAAACTCACATTTTGTGACAAATTTTGTCATATGCCAAAATGGGGATAGGGGTACAAAAATAGTCATTTCTATAAAACCGTCTAAGATATTTACTTAATTCCAACTTAATTACAAGGAGAATTGTCAGAATATATAAACTCAGTCATGACAAGTTCATGTGGTAGTTCTTTTGTAAAGACATATGCCGTCATGTCTCAAAGCTCGTCGAAATCTAAAAAGAAACAACACTTGTTTGCGTTCTAAAACAAATGTCTTAATTATACTGTATGCAAACTACATGTGTATATGCCAAAAACCTTGTTATTTCTTTATCGAGGGTATTAATAAGGAGAGTAATATTTAATCTGATGATGACAAAACTACCACTATGATCCCCTTTTTATCCCTCCTAAGGTATGACATATTACATTAGAAAAGATGAAAAATTGATAACTATCCTGAAAAATACATCATCACAAAATATGTATGGTTTCATGATCGCGGTCCTGTCTGATTATGTGCTAGATTATCTAAGCGTGTTATTATAACATCAGGCTCTCAAATATAATCAAAATCTAGATGTGTTATTATAACAATAAGTTCTCAAACATGTTACAAATCTAGACGTGTTATTATAACAACAGAATCCTAAATATGTTCAAAATCTAGGCGTGTTGTTATAACAATAGGTTCACAAACATGTTACAAATCTAGACGTGTTATTATAACAACAGAATCCTAAATATGTTCAAAATCTAGGCGTGTTGTTATAACAATAGGTTCACAAACATGTTACAAATCTAGACGTGTTATTATAACAACAGAATCATAAATATGTTCAAAATCTAGGCGTGTT
>JAUMHA010244927.1:0-15381 GCA_032359765.1 Saxidomus gigantea | reverse complement strand
CATCACAGTCTGTTGAGAGACATTATGAATTTTAGACAATAACTCAGCAGGTCAATTACCGTGAAGATGAAATATATGAAGTATTCCCTAAACATCTCCAAAAACAACATGATGATACTATGAAAAGGCGCACCAGACAAGGTACACGAAAAGTTAAAAATAGCCATTAAAACGTAGCAGGGGGTTGGGCGGGCGTTCAAAAGAGCGAAAATAAGTTATGCTGGCTGTGCAGACGACATCTGTTTTAAAAGGTATTGCACATAAAAAACACATAAAAGTTTTATTTTGGCTTTGTTTGTCTGGCTCTTTCTGTGATCAAGACACATAAGTGCTTGCTGCACACGCCTTCAACACTGAGTGATAAAACCTTTTTAGTTATGTAACGTTGTTGCTTGGAAACGGCAGAAAACCCAATATTTTAAATACTGATTTTTTATTTCATTCGACAGAATGTAAATGTCACGTATAGAATGTGAGCTGCCGAAACAAATACGAACTGGCCAAAGCAAAGAAAAAAATGTAACCCTAAATCACAACTTGAATGTTTCATTAAAAAAGCAAGCAAACACAGGGTGTAAAGAACATACGAAGGAAACCCAGAGGTAGGTCTATACACCGGGCATTTTAAAGAACCAAAGGGTCTATTCGTAAAAAAGAGCTAGGGTCTGGTACCCGGATTCCCATGTATCTGCATCTGTCTCTCTTTAACCTACGCCTGTCAGGAGTCTTGGCAAGTTCACCCAGGGTGAAGTCCCAGGATCGGCCGGGACTTATAAACAATCAAAGAAAAAAGAAAAAGAAAAGGAAAACAAATTGTTAAAGCACCTATGCGTATATAAACATTTTTTATGTGTTTAAGGTCTACTTCATTGGGTAAACCCCGTTTATCTGCCCTGTCAAAAGTATGAGAGGGTTTGGTGCGCATCCATGTACCAGTCTTAAAAGCAAACATTTCAGGAAATAATAGATATGTGAACAATATGCTTATCTACAGTGAGAAATGCTAAAAAAATACAAATAAATTATGATTTCTACAGTTACTTTATAGATCTACATAAAAGTTTTTTTTTTTTCAAAGTGTTAATGACCACTTTTTTATTTCAATAATATCAACTTTTTATAGATTAAGAAAAAATATGTTCTTATTTCTATTTTTACAACTTTCAAGGACTAGTCATTTATAGCTCAGCAATCTTAAACCATTGGCTAGATAAGCAGAATTCAATCCTTTTTTAATATGTATACTACATTTCATTCTATTTCAATTTATATATTTTTATAATATTTCTGCCAAACAAATACTTCTTGCAACTTTTGCCATAATGTGACCTTTCGAAAAAAGAAAGACACGCTGATAAAAATGTACATACTAAGTTATTTTAAGTAACAGAGAGGCCGAATTAAATCTTTTATAGCCCATTTCGTCGTTTTGTATATCCATAAAATTCACATTAAGGTACATTAGATAAGTTTGACAATCTCAAGGCAGGAGGATTATTTTGGGGTAAACTTGGTCATAGAAAGTGATACAATACCATAGCGATAAATTATCCAAGTCGTTAAAATGTATTTTGTTATTTCATAAAACTCAGGTGGAATATATGCTGAAAGTTCTTAACTTTAAAATTATACCACTTGTATAAATTACCCCACGTACACTGTCATGACTGGATAAATTATAAAACGTTCATGCGAAACCTGATATATTAGCTTCGAACATCCACGTGCAGTTATGTTGGCGTGACTGCATTAGTTTTGTGCAAAAATGTAAGTTTTATTAGGTAGAAACGAAAAGTTATTTAAATTAACATAAATGATACCGTTTTCACATAAATTTGGTATACAGAGAAGACATATTTGCGTTTACGATTTAATACTAAATTTAGTTTGTTTTAGCTCGAATGCGAAACAATTTCTTTCAACTTATATTAATCACGTACGTCCATTCGTATATTTTAGAGTATTATTGTCGGTATATCGGGTATTTCATATCACCCAATATGAGGTTAGTTTGCGGGGATAGTGAAATATACTGAAAAAGAGGCACCACTGATTCTTTTACATGTATATAGCATAGTTATTCGAGACCTCAGTTAAATGTCTATCAGGAAGACCATTAATAATGTTAGTGGTGGGGTGGGGATCGAACCTAGTTACTTACGAATACTAAGTGGACGCCGACACGCGCTATAGAGATGATACAGAGTGTACTCATATCCGGCGTATATGAAAGTGGCGTTCATCTCTTATGAAATGCTATCGCGTTTGATCTAAATTGTTTGAGGTTTATTCCACTAACAATCGCCAGAGTAAGGACATAGATAATCTTGATTTTCGTGAAAGCATTCTATCAATAGTAAAATTTCGTAATTTTGACGTTTGAATGACAAAATCCTTTTAGCAGGGCAAACATGCGGTTATTAACTTAGATAACATTCATCAAAATTACGTGTCCGGTAAAAACGGTATTCTTAGATTTGTTTGGACACCAATGTTTATTTACTCTAAAGTGAGTTATCGTACGATGACATAAATGATTTAATATTAGATATTACTACGGAGATGAAAGATTTCAAATAAACGATGAGAAATAAAATGAAATATTAAAATGAAATAAAAATTGATCTTGAACAAAAAAGGATATTGTGTTTTAACCATTTAAGCTAGACACAGTGAAGTAAAATATAAAATAACAAGACACAAATCATCAAAGAGCAAGCTTTTGATTGAAAAAAAGGAAAAGAAATTTGTTTTGGTTAAGAGAAAATAGTTTAATAAATCATTCCGATTTTGAAGCCATCAGCTTGGCGAACTTGGAAATAGTGGTGTTAGAAAAAAGTGCGAAAATCTGGATTTTATCAATTTCGTTACTGAATATTGGCAAATTACTTTTATAGAAAGAACAAATATTTAAAGAAATAACATTTACATGCTTGGATATATAGATTATATATATCGTTTTGTCGTTATCATTACAATATAAATAGAAACTATATGTTAAAAGTGTTGAATTGCATTTTAAAAACTTTTTTTAAGGATATTATGTGAATTATCAAAATGGATAACAGGTATTCCGATGCATATTATAGGAGGTATGGTATTGGTTTTAGGGTGTTGTGCGTATTCAGAAGAGTTTATTTAAGAATATTACAAAATCGTCTGCGTATAAAATGTGTTTGTTTGAAGCCTGTAAAAGCGTTTGTGACAACCTAAAATTAGATGACACTCCATATTTTTGGAAATTATATACGGGAATTTTCATTAGAAAACCTATTCTTTTAAAATATTCCACAGGGAATAAGTAGAACTGTTCTTATGTTAAAACATGCGTCTTTTTTTAAAAAAAAGAGTTGTTTTTAATTGAAGAACAGTTCATTTGAAAAGTTTCACCGAATACAATTTCATTCGGGTCGACGCTAGACCCGAACAGTACATCTAACATAGTAAATGCCTTGTGACATTGAGTCACTAAGATGAAAATCAAAAGTATTTTGTCCTTGCTTCAAACATCATAATCTGCCATTATAATAACTCATATTTATTATATAAGTTTACCTAAAAGTCCTTATAGATGCAAAAATGTAACATCAGCTAAAAGTTTCCATTAATTGGACAAACTTGTATTTATGTCCATGAAAGTAAATTTGCCTATTACTTCCCACTTTATGCGGTTGATACATCGTAAAAATGATGTAATTGTAAGTGACAGGATTGGACCTCAAAACATAATTCCACACTGCCCCTCTCTCTCTTCGAGGTTGATTCCATCTGGAATGAGTATTGGCAGCGATTTATCTAAGTTGTAAGAACTTGCTTCGCAATCGAGAATAAATAAATTAGTAAAATTAAATGGTTTACACTTTCTGTAAGTTACCGTTAAATTAATGTAACTGGATTCACAGTAGGAAAATGTGCCGTTGGACATTTTTTTTTATTTCGGCTAACATTTCACTTCCAAAAATGAAGAATTGTTTCAGAACCTCAAGAATACGCATACTTATGTGAAAACAGCTAGGCAATGCCTTGCCAAAGCTATGCATATTTCTAAGCAAAGTTTGATTTTCTCTTACTAAAACTGAATGAATTTATAACATACTCCAAAGTATACGCCGTGTGGACTGAGTTTGTTTAATAGAAAACATGACGAGGTCGAGAATATATAGATTCTTGAACATAAGTTAATTTATTAACTGGATCCAGCGTTAATACTTTTATTTCAATCACAAATTCCGTATATGACGACTCCGGATATAGCGAAATTCCGGATATAAGGAACATAATGTCCCTGCCGAAGCTTTTCTTTCTTTTTTTCTTTTATATGGAATTGTTATATGGATATAAAAACTCCATATAATACTCTAGAACATATTAGAACTGTCTTTATGAGTTCGTTATAAGCGGACTTTACTATATCAAACATAGACAATCATTAGTGCAGAGCGTTAACAGTTTGGATCATTACGGATCCATAACAGACTCGTGCTCGAAACTCATTTTGCAACCTCACCAGATCCTAGCAGAAGAAACACATTTTAAAAAGGAAATAACGATATGCGACAAATCCCAGAGCATACTTCTAAATTTGATTCACCATTTAAAAAAATCCCCTTGAAATTCTATGTTGTTTTAACGATATTCGATGACACTTTATGTCTGTTTTGTATTTAAAGGTTCCTCGACCAGACTCGACGAGGTTCTTATAGGCCTTCACCTTACGTACGCCAGAGTACACAATCAAAATCAAGGAAGATGCATACCACACACACAAGCATTGCTGAAATTGATGGCTTGGACAGTTCCAAAGTGAAAAACTTCCCCTTTTCGTCGTTCAAACTACTAGGGGCTCTTCAAATTGGAATAGGGGTCATCTGTTTACTGCTAGGGGTTGTGGATTTATTCCTGTTCCTTTACACGTCATCTCATTACGACAACGACACCCTGAAGGCTCTTACAATCGCATGTGTACCCGTATGGTGTGGACTATGGGTAAGTAGCAACAAAACATTTCAGTGATCGTATCTGCTCGGCAATCTTCAGCAAGAAATTCCGTACAAAATATTGCCAAGGTGTTCAAATTTAGATTTCAAAAGATTAAAAGAAAACAATTAAGTTAAATAAAGACAAAGCAATTGTCCATTGGTGCAAACGGGTAAAGAAAGCCACGGAAGCACAGAGGGGACATGTGTTTTTGTAGATTATCTAGTGGCCACGACGAAAAAAACAAACAAAACTTGTTTTCTCGTAAAAAAAAAATGACAAAAAAAAAACCAACAACTAAAAAGTTGTCTCGTGGCCACAAGATATGATAAAAAGCTATCGCGTGAGCACGATATATATAAAACAAGAAAAAAGCTTTTTTGTTTTCTCCTTTTTTTTACATATATCTTGTGGCCGAGAAATAGTTTTTTGTTTGTGATTCTGATCTGTTATTCCGAAGCTTCAGTTGTGATTTTTGATGAAAAAGTGTTGCTATCTAGTTATATAATGTATTTGTGATTAATGAAGCTAAACCTATTTCCTACACTAGTAAGACTGTATCTGCTTTTGAGCAGGTCTAAGTTGTGTCCCTTGAAAAAGTGTGGGTCTTTGCTTAAATTGAGTTGTTGCCTCCATTTTCTACACTATATTATCATCATTGTGGAGCCACCTTTGTGCAGTGGTAACGCGTTCACGTCCGGGTCTGAGAGTCCCGGGTTAGATCCCCACCAGTGCCCAAGTAGTGGCAGTGTCCTTGGACAAGACACATATAATTCCACATTGCATCTCCCTCTCTCTCGCTTCAAGATTGATTCAATCTGAGCTATTAATATAAGTTGTAAGAACTTGTTTCGCAATCTAGATCAAATAAATTAGTATAAATAAATAAATTACTACAATAATATTACACCGTTTCTATTTTTAGTTTATAGTTGCTGGTTCTATGGGAAGCTGCATGTCGCTGCAGCAGAAGACAACACTATCTTACTTTGTAAGTATATTATGACGTAACTGGCCTTCACATGTACTCGTAAGAGTTCGTAAGAGTTGTTAATGAAAATCTTCAATAAGACAATCAGAGTGGTAATGAAAATCTACAAAAAAAATCAGAGTGGTTAATGAAAATCTACAAAAAGACAATCAGAGTGGTTAATGAAAATCTACAACAAGACACGCATTGTCAGACTGTTTGATGTGTAGACTGATAGTGATCTAAATAAGTCGCAATCAACTCCGGCTTGAAAAGACAGCTGCATATCAAGGGAATCTGGGTACCAGACCCTAGCTCTTTTTACGAAAAGATATCTTGGTTCTTTAACTTGCCAGATGTATAGCACTGAAACACGCTAGACTACCTCTGTGTTTCTAACCGGTTCGTCTGTAGATGGGTTGGAAACGCTGAAAAACATTGCTGAAGTTTCCAGAGGCCCGCCTTGGAATCTAACCTGGGATTTCCGGATTGGTAGTTCAGAACAATGGTTGGATTCCCGGCTGCAGAAATGTCTTTGAATTGTTTAAATTCAACATATTTTCAGTTAAATTTTGAAAGATACTTATATTTAAAAATTCAAAAATTTAAAAACGCCTCAGAAATTTAAAGCTGTATATTTCTATTTCCAGAAAATGACATTCCTGGTTTTGAGCGTGCTTTGTTTAGTCCTGTTTGGTCCGGCATTGTTTGCCGTGGAAGTCTACATTGTAGTTCTGGTAAGCTGCTTCGGTTACAATTTACTGTACATGTATTACACACTGACTTTACATTGGTCAGAGTTTCAGTAAGCAGTTATATGCATTGACAATAGTTTATTCTGACTGCGAGAACTTAAAACTACATGTATATGTACCGGTATATGGACAATTATTAATACTAGTAGGTTTAATCAAACTAAACACTCCTATTAACATGGAAAGCCGCTACTGGCTTACGTGTTCTTACTTCATGCTTTTGTATGTTAGGTTGCAATCTCATCATATCTTTATATGTACATTCCAGAGAACGGACGGATGGGAGTCAGCATACGAATGGTTGATACCGTTGGTAATAGCGTTCTTCAGCCTTAACGAAATGATCTGTGCCTTAATTACGGCAAGCATTTGTTGTTGCTGTTCTCCACTGAACCAGGCAAAGGTATGTTTTTTGAGTGTTGACGCAGTTTCAACAGTACTTTAGTTTAGTACAGGCTTGCAGTTTACTGGAAAGGACAAGTACACAAAAGTTCCACCATCAAGACCACCCGATATCAAGGCCGTTCTCGATATCAGTACAAGACATTTCGGAACCAAATACTCAAATTAATAGTAAAAAGTACTCGCCAATAAGTCCGATTCATTTATAAGACCACGTTTTACTGGTCCGAAAGATGGTCTCAATACACGAATTTTACTGTGGTATAGTCCCATCCACCACCAGCAGTCAAGCCGGTACTGGGGCTCAGATTTATGACCCTCCATCAGTGAGAGGTTAAGTGATTTCAATTTTCAGTGACCTAAACCGATCCCCCACAAAGGCGGGTCGCAAAGGCATGTTTCAGTACATGCAAAACAGTTGCTGTTTTTAAACAAAACAAAAACTCTGGGTTTAAATATTTCGTAACAGTGTTAATAGATTACCGAATCAGTTGTAAACGATGGCTTTAAAGTGCTTGTTTGGCCATCATACACGAGGGAGTGGGACTATGAGAAATGTTTTGTTCTTGAGTTTTCAAACACACATCCTGATCTAAATTTTCAAAATAACTCCAGGAGACCTTATGGATAAACATTTACATTTATTCTCTTGTGGTTTTATAAAAATAAGTTTGTTTTTATTTTATAAATTGCGTTTTAAAAGTGGGATTACAAATGTAAACACATTGTAGTAATTACGCAATATTTTCGACAATAAATCTAAAGTTCTGTAGATCTAGTAAGAATCTGTAGCTGTAGATCAAACCGGAACATATAATTTATTCTTTATTAAGGTGCGTTTTCGAATTTACGCGTTCTGGCTTAGTGGGATAAACCATGAGGTGTGCCGAAAATTGCGTCAGTATTCGGAGGTATTTTACTTTATGATTCAGGTCCGGGTTCTTTATACGAGACATCTAGATGAATACAATGACCCAAGGCAGGAGAAAAATCGTCTGGATACACCGGAAATATTCTACACGGAAAGCAGCCGACATGACAAAATGCACCATAACCACGCACCGGTGCATTCTGGGAGACGAGAAAGTCACACGGTAGACTATGACCACTGGGACGAGAAACAAGAACCGGTATCAAGCAGAAAACCACCAGCACAACAACAGCCACGTGTGGAGATGTCAGAGAGTCCTGTACCGATGCATTACTCTCGTCCACCGACATACGAGAAAAACACGGCTCAGAGCTACAGACGAATGAAACAACTTGCTCTGCCGGGAAATCCGGATAATTACTAGATTTGAAAATTAAAGGCACTTTTCCCGTGTCTTAAAACATATACATATGCATTGCTGCATAGCTGATGATCACAATGTCTAATTAATTCATATATATTCTTTCGGATCTTCTCGGTAAATTCACGGACCTATATACATATATGTGTATATAGGTCCGTGGTAAATTTTACGGAATTTGCCGCGCAAATAACGAAGGCCATTATATTTACAAACTATTAACACTCCGCTAAATAGTGAAAGCTTTCTGACAAATCAACTACATGCAGTTACTTAGAAAATCCTTAAGATCCAGATCCAAAAAAAACAACAACAAGAAAAGTATGTTTACAAGCTGAATGACTCGGTGGGACCAACAACAGCAAGTTGTACTCGGCGTCTTTCGCCGAAGATTTCCGGAGATTGCCGAGTCGATCCGATTGATATTCTATATTTTGTTTCTAAGATTGCATAAAAATGTACAGTAATTTTTTTTACATGATTAGACGTGTTTATCAACAATAAGAAAAAAATCAATAGACCTGTGAGCTAGCCTTCTGAAAAGGCCAAGACATTATTTTAAAGAATTTGTAAGATTCAAACCTGGGTCATCCTTGCTAAGGTGTTGGAAGCATCCGTCCATCTTTACAAATCCTTCTTTGTGTTGTTTTCTATTGAGGATATGACTGTGATAATATATGTTGTTATTTTTCAATTCGTTTTAGTTTTATTTATTTTCAGTTTCATCATTCCAAGACAATGACATCTTTATAATATATATATTTTTAATAAATGACCTTTCATGTCATGCTTCACTTTTGGTTTTATCATATCGCCGTCCAGTGCTTGAACGGTATATTTTAAAACGCTTTACTACACACCAATTCTGTTTTCAATATCTACCGGTACCCGTTTATTTCGTGCAAATTGCTTTTCAAATGACCTATATATTAAAGTTTGAAATAAATGCTATCATATATACTGACCATTTTACAAATCCTACAAATCACCTTGTAACATGAATGAAAAGACTGAAATTAGTGGTTATAAATAATGCCGAACCAGGCTTGGTATATATGCACAGAAGATATTTGATGAACTGTGTGATACATATGGACCTCAGTCCATACATATGCGTACAGTATTAAGGTGAAATAAAGCTATTGTCTGTCAAAGATGACGCCCGCCTTGGTAGACCTTAAACGACAAACATCGCTGCCGTGGTGAAACAGGATGCCCGCTTGACAGTGAAAATATAGCCAGCAGTTCTGGCACATCAGAAGGCATACGATTCTGAAGAAGCCATTGCACCTGAGAAAGATTTGTGCTAGCTGTGCACATCATAAGCTCATTGAGGGGCAAAACAATTAACGTTAAAGTTACAGAAGCATGCAAGAAGAGTAAGTTGAAGAAAGCCTGTACTAGTGACTTGTGATATAGTGAAAGTTTCAAATATGGTGGAGAACAACACATTCAGATAACGGCAAAACAGTTCAATTGCAGACTACAATACTCATATACACCTGGAGATATGAAAAGAGGCTTATTATTGCATAACATAAGGGAGGTAATAAACCTACGAATAATTTAAACAATTACAGGGCGATAACGCTGTCATCTGTACGAATCGATTCTTCGAGGTCTCATCCACAAATGCAAGCTAATATAATTGCTCTTATGGATGTACCTTTATAAAATTTGCTTCAAATCAAAACGAGTGATATATTGCGCGGTTGTTTTATAATCAACATGCATATACATTTGTTTACTTTACAATACTTTTTGCACAAAAAAATTTACGCTAAGCCTGTAATTTTAAGAACTTGTAGCTAACAAGTTAGTATGCATCGCTTTGAGAAAGTAGAGAAGAGGCTTCATCAGTAAGCTTCAAATTACAGGTACTTACAACGCTGAGGGAACAGTAAGGTGGAAAGCAATAATGAGTCATGAAGCTGCAAGTTTATAAAAAAATACTACATTTGTGTATCTCTTTTTGTAGTTGGTAAATATTAGTTGGTGCAAAAACAACTCACGATAGGCCGAAATTAAAGCCAAAAGCATTTCAGATACATAGGGTATGTGCGGTATCCGCCGTAAGGGACATTTATTGCTTCTCGTCGAGTCTCTCAAGTTCTTTGGCTTCATGCAGGAATGATAAAACATCTATCAGAATGGGAAACTGATGTCTACCGTCTACCTGATTAAACACGGCATGACAAATATTCAATGATTGAAGAATTGAATCTGTCTCATAACGGGTTTTCAGACCAACGAACAGAACACTTAGTGCAGTTATTTCCCCTGTATGTATAGTCAATGAAAAGAGTGCGGACAGACTCCTATTACTATACGACAGGAGGACCAGGAAAAGACAGTTTCCGTCATTGTAAGCGAGCTGATGATGTAGCCTGAAAAATTGATTATGTATGCTCTTTATGTTTTAATTTAAATTTATGTATATATCTATAAAAACATAACATTGTACTTGCACCTGTTTTTAGTATTATTCATTGGTTATAAGACAGGTATTATTTATTTGTTATTAAGGCTTCTTACTAAATCTGTTTGAATTGATACGAATATTGTTGTTATTTTACGACATAAATATGCCAACATTCTATGCATATTATATTAATTTTGTAAAAACTTATTTCCGATCGTCTCCTCATTGTGCATAGACTTTTGTTATGCAAGTGCTTTATTACATAAATATTTTGTTATTATGTCACGGGTTTCCTTTTATGGCAAAATGATTTGCTTTGATGCAAAATGTTGTAATATTTTTTATCCTTAAAATTACATTTGTAAAGTTTTGTTTATAAATGGTATGAACTTAACTTCTCAAATAGATTGAATGACGTAAATTACTTAAGCCAAATTACAAGTGTTCCTGTTTTCTTTATAGAGTTCAAGGGCTTCTGAAGCTCTTGCATTGTTTTCAAGTAGATGTCTCGTCAGCTGTTCCTATACTGAGCCTTTTAGTACAGTCAGAGGCACTTGACGTACAGCGTAATGTCTGGCATAGCCACTTTGATCATGACACTTTAGAGAAAAGAACACAGACCGTCATACAAAATATAGATAGATGTGCATTCGATTTATGCTAGTTTTGTTTTAGCTAACATCAAAATCAAAATCGACAAAGAAGATCATCCATGTATAATTTTTCCAAATCTAGGTCAAGTAGTTTTGAAGGTCATTGGCTGGCTAAGCAGTGGTACTTCTCATGGGATAATATCCCCGGCATGATCCTTCATGTGAAAAGGTTCAGGTTTTCTTTCATAGATAAAAGTGTCTGCCAAAGATTTATCTCAGAAATAGTTGTGTTTTACGTTCATGAGTTCCTCGTTCAAAAGGCAAGTGAGTTTATTTAATTGTTGTTCTTAACGGACATAATTATAGGTTTTGATATATGAGATGTAACTTCTTTTGGATATGGTGTTAGGAGACTTAAATTGAAACACTACGGGTCAGTTCAAAACCTAAGGTACTGCAGATGACTCAGATGGGCAATCTTGTCCTGTTTTAACCCACCGGCGTTATGTTTTTCTTTTTGCATTTTATAGTTTTCTTTAAATGATGTAGGTAAGGTCAAACAGAACAAATTCTGTTTTTATTTTCTCTCAGTTTTATTCACATATTTTACACGTGTCTCGATATTTAGATGAATCATACAACAACAGTGGTAATTAAGAAAATGTTAACTAACAACGGGAGTCATACTTGGATCTTGGCAAGTTCATCAGGGGAGAAATCCCACGGTCGGCCGGAACTATAAACGATAAAAAACTAACATTGCAACATTGTTTTTATATGTTTCAAACTGTTTTTTTTTCACCTAACTTAAACTAAATGATTTTAATCTATTTGGGTTATCTACCACTTTAAACAACTTTGCTTTAATAAAATGAATTAATAACATTTTTTCATAATTGTGGTTTGGTATATTTAAAACTTTTGTTTAACAAAGCAAAAGATAACGTGCATTTCACCGCAGTCAGTTTGTCTTCTCCGCATGGTTTTTGACTTCTTGCTACTAATTCATGTGCATGGCGTGACTATTTATCGATGCTTTCACGAATCAATGAATTCCTTGTCGGCTAAAGGGTTTTCAAATTTATTTCCATTGAAGCGGAATTGGATCTCCGGTTTGTGAATGATTTTGATGGAATCATGTATCACGTATGATGCAATGAAAATCTTTCTCATCACACAGGACTTCCGCTGCCTCCATCAGGTAGCATACTTGTGCATTCAGCGATTTCATTTTCGCAGCTGTTCAACGGTCTTGGGTCTTGCGTAGGCTTCATATTGCTTCTGTTTTGGAAGACTTTTGGTGAGTTTACAAACTCCAAGTCTGTCCCGTCACGTGTCTTCCCGAATATAACGACTTTAAATTTCACTGTCATGAGTTTAACTTTACTGGTAAGAGACTGACGATACTTGACCAGTACACATATGCAGATCAAAAGTCCCACAATAATCACCACAGAAGTAAGAGCGTAGATGAAAATTGTGATGTTGAACGGTACCTCTTCATCTTGCTCTGAAATGCAAAATTCAGTGATTTTTCTCTCTCTTTCATTTTTGGTATCTAAATTCACAATTACCATGATCTGCATGAGGAAAGTAACTACTGTTCCAAACACTATACTTTGAGAAACCAACGTACTCAAATCCTATCTTTGAGTTTTACTGAACCAAAACATTACGATGTTAATATAAAATGTATACGTAATAAGTACACAATGCCCAAATTGTTTGTTAAATCATGAAGACCCGGGACTTGAAGTAATTTTTCGATCTGGATTATATAGAAACTTATACTTATGTTATATCGGTATTTATTATTTTAAGATGGGAAATGTTATGTCCTTTGTTTTAGTTACTAAATCCTGAATCAGATGTTTTGTATATGCCGCTAAAGTGTCATTAAACTACTTACTCCATGCTGACATGACTCACGTATTGTCTTAATTAATGATAGCATGCATATCGGCTGCGATATAACAGTCTCGACACTTTTATTCAAATATTGTATGCTTGTTAAAGACAAAATGTAGATTATAATATTTGGACCGCCGCAACACGCTCCGTGGCGTTCCGCTGGTCCTCAGTTTGTAAGTCTTGTGTAACAAAGAGCATTATAATACAGAAAATAAAAATTTAGCCTATAAGTAATATGGTATGGAATGTTTTGGCAAAGTTTCATTTTCCTGTTTTATTTCTTTTTATGAATGCATTTTTTAAAAAACAACTGTGTTCAGCAAACCGTTACTTTGTCTTTGGCCTTTTTTAGAAATGGGCAAAGTCAATACAGACATAAATGTAAAGATTATTCCCAGAAAAAGTTGAGTTCTACGTTCAATTGGTATACACCTAGTGTCATTTAATCCATTCATTGTAAATGACCATCCCATTAGAAGTTTTTGACTTTGACAAAGTGTTTCAAATAAATAAAAAAAAAAAAAAAAAATCACAAAAAACGTGTCAGAAAATGATTATGAGATAAGAGGTCATTTTATGTTCAGATTCAATTGTTTTTCATATAGTTATTGCGCTTTGATTACTCTTTCATATACATTCGTGTCCGAGCTACTTCTCAGTTAAACAGGCCGGGGAGAACATGTAAGTTTCACCTCATTTACATGTACTGTTTTGTACTATACTTCAAATTTCATTAATCTGGCGAGGTCACCATCATCACCAACACAACAGACCCTTCAATTAATGTACTTTACGTCTATGAACGGCAATATCTATTAAAGATATTTTCACAAGCACTTACCATTTCTGTCGACAAAATGGCCAACTCCAGAATCAAAACGCTGAAATATATAAAATGATATGGTTTATAGAAAATACCTTGAAGTCTCGTACAAAAGACCCTCCCTCTTATAATGAAGTTAAAGCACTGTCCCGCGAACTCTTTTTATTGCCTCAGAGTATGTGGTTTTAAGGCAGTGTAAAACACCCATATTAATGAATCCCATACCCCATACACCATGAAAAACAGAACAGAACACATATTTTATTAAGACTTGTACAGGGTATGCATGGTCTACAAGACATAATGTTCACAAACAAAATATAATGTCAAAATACTGTCATAAGAATCTCTGTCTGATAAAAGTCAATGTTTTGATTACCTAATGTTATGTGTGCAGCATACAAAACACATACTTTTTAACAATATTGTCATACACACTGAAATGAATATTTTTGTTGTTGCATGTTATACTATCAAATATAACTGCATAAACCATCTGGTGGTGAGGTCCACACTGTAAATGCTGTTTCCTTAGTGTGCTTCCTTTCAGACTTTGTTTTCTTATTTATAATTGTTGTTACAAACTTTTGCTTCATTTTGAACTACAATTGTTGCTTGGTATAATTAGCTCAATAGTTTCTTTATACTGCATTGCCTATATTTTATGTTCTACTGTTCTGAAGTATTGCTTTTGAATTTTGATCTCGTGCTGCTGTATTATTGACATATGTTTATGTTGTACTCCTGTGATGACGTTGCTGGTCAGAAAGCTGATATCTTCAGAGCATATATTGCATGCAAATGCATACTTTTGCTTACTCAAAATAAAACTTATTGTATTGTTTACCTACTTTTTTTAACTTGCTATATTTATGTTTTAATTTGATGTATTCAGAGCATATATTGCATCGTTTTTATGCTTTCGCTGATTCAAAATAATACTTATTGTATTGTAAACATTTATTTAAAAGCGTCCAATGTTACAGAAATAAGAATGATTCTGGTTGTTATATAATAATTGCAAAAAATAAAAGTTACATCGCATACGACATTTATAAAAACCACAATTTTATTTGATATCACAGTAAATAAAGGTTTGTATTACATTTTCTTTCTCGCTCATTGCTTTGATATATTCTATTCATTACAAATTCACTGACTCAGGTTACTGAGTCTACTGGCAATGTGCCTAGATTTGTTAAATTTGACATCAAGGATGTACCAAGCTCCTTTCTT
>JAUMHA010244816.1:0-15382 GCA_032359765.1 Saxidomus gigantea | reverse complement strand
TTTATGTTCTTTTTGCAAAATGCAATTAATGATTATTTTTACGTACATATAGCCCATTCCAAACATTTTGATGAAAGAATCAGCTATTTATAGGGATATGTCCTTTTCAATATCATTTTCAGTTGTTTTTTTCTCGATCAGTTGACTGTTTCTTTTTTTAACATTATGTCTTCCACCGGCAACACGAATTTTACATGCAAATTTGTTTCTTATCCGCTAGTTTGAAGGGTTAAATTGTTAAGCAACATTTGTACATACGATAAACACTTCTGGAACAGCAAAAATGTTTCATGCAAATAGTTTTCGAAATATTCAGATATGAATTTGCTTAGAGAATATGTGTGGAAATTTTTTTTTACTGTAACTTTGATTTTATTTTTTATCAATTCATACTAATAGTTTTTAAGAAATTTCAGTGTAGATTTGCATTTCAGCAATTTCACCATCACTTTAATTTTCACCAATATATTTTTGATGTGTTTTGTTTTGATGCGGGTATGGTATATATACATAACACCTCTCATATTTGTTTTGCGTGGGATTAAATGCACATACTGGAAATATTTGGTATATGTGTAAATTGTTGATGAAACGGACCTTTAATGTACTAAATGTTGTCAACGTATTTATGAATAAAAATTACATGTACTAAGATTTTTAGTTGTCAGAAATGAAATTTGATGTTAATAAATACTCAATATAGAACATTGTCATCTTGCCAAGATATTTATTTACATGATGATATTATTAATACTCATTTTACCTACACTGTCGTATACTATAAGTGCTGGCATATAGGATTATTATATCCAAACATAAGTTTCCACATGGATTGCCTAGATAGGAATTCAAAAGTTTTGATTTTCCCCAATTTAAATGGTTTATCGCTGTATGGTAAATCAGGTTTGTCGACATGGTTAGAAATTTACCGCTAGATTAAGTGTGCACATTTACCTCTTGATTAAGTGTGCACATGGGTAAAATTTTACCTCTTAGTTTAGTGTGCACATGGTTTAAAAATTACCTATTGGTTATTGATTAAGTGTGCACATGGGTTAAAATTTACCTCTTGTTTTAGTGTACACATGGGTTAAAATTTACCTCTTGTTTAAGTGTGCACATGGTTAAAAATTTACCTCTGATTTAAGTGTGCACATGGGTAAAATTTTACCTCTGAGTTAAGTGTGCACATGGTTTAAAAATAACCTATTGGTTATTGATTAAGTGTGCACATAGGTTAAAATTTACCTCTTGGTTAAGTGTGCACATGGGTTAAAATTTATCTCTGAGTCAAGTGTGCACATGGTTAAAAATTTACCTCTGAGTTAAGTGTGCACATATTCAAACAAAAAAAGTTTTTACATTCCTAGAAAGGACATTAGCTGCACCCGATTTTACCTTTCATCTGAAGAAATAATGTGTAAGATTACCTACACGAAGACCTCAAGTTTACACTTTGTGAAGGTCAACATATATGATAATGAAATAGCAAACCAACTACTCACATGGAAACACTGGGACTGTAGCAAGGAACTAAGATTTTAAAGTTGCTCTATCTCAGATTTTTGTGAAAAAGTTAAGTTCTTCAAACTTTCTAAAAAACGAATAGTCTAATAAAAAGGTTCCAATATAAATTTATATGTTTTTGAAATTGCATGCTACTAAATTATAAAGCATTACAAACGCTTTTGAGTATCCCAATATTACTATACAAAAAATTATAGTACAGCGGTGCCGTTAAACTAAACCTGTCAACCTTTCAATGGTTCTTTGCAAAATGATATGTTGATTTTCATTTCTCGTTTAGTTCTACATTCTAATTTTCATTACATCATTTTGGAAAACATAGAATTTCGCCAGAAACAGTTTCTGTGAGCGAGCAGCTTTCAGAAAATGCAATAAACTTTCCAACAAAAAAAAATATTGTGCAATTATCATTGCATCAACACAGACACCGAGACGTTAACTTGGATTTTGTACATTTTACAATCAAAGATGCACAGAGACAGCGACGAATGCTGAGGAATCGCCTTTCCCGAATATAAAACTAAAAAAAATTATTAGTACCGGATGTGCGGAGCCAAGAATTAAATGATATGACTTTTAAGAAATGAAGATTGGTTTCATTTCTAATCAGAAAAAAGTTGAAAACATAGGTTACTGATAAGATAATGATCATACTGTAAATCTATTTCTATTAGAGTTGTGGCTGCTAGTCTGGTAACCAAATGTCGGGCAGCTTACACTCTTGTCAGCTTAGGCTGGTCAGCCGGACGTCAATTTGAGTGTTGGCTCCTCATCTGGTTACCTTTTACAGTACGACTATCATAAATTCCTTCAATGAAAGTGTTGCAGTGGTAATCTAACACAGTTTAGGACATTTTTTAACCGAGTGAGCAGAACATTAGTTCAAGGTGGCTTCCGTTTAAAAATGTAGAGAAATTGTTTGATCTGCGCCAACTCGTATCATGTTAGGCTGGTCAGCCGGACGTCAATTTGAGTGTTGTCTCCTCGTCTGGTTACCTTTTACCGTACGACTATCATAAATTCCTTCAATGAAAGGGTTGCAGTGGTAATCTAACACAGTTTAGGACATTTTTAACCGAGTGAGCAGAATATAGGCGCAAGTTGGCTTCCGTTTAAAGATGTAGAGAAATTGTTAGATCTCGATCTCATGCCTGCGCCAACTGCCTGAATTAGAAAAGAGTTTTAATAAACTTAGTCTAACTGATCAGTTAATCAGGGGCAATAATCCTGCTCACTTTTAATTTGCACGTGTAAAGTATTAAATTTACTGATAGAATACTGGCAAAACTGTGTATTATTATTTCCTTTATGAAAACAGAATTGTGTCGTGAAATTTGGATCTTAACAAATTAATCGAAAGTACAACCGAGCACTGTATGTGCATATTTTTTTCGTTAATGAATTTTAGAAGGTACGAGTCTATATGCGCGAATATCGTAGTACTACATTATTTCATTTGTATCATGTTATTTGGTGGGTTTTTGTTTTACAATTTCATGAATAAAATAAAAATATATTTAAAACAAAAACTGTACCTAATGTGTAGGTTCGTATTATACGAGTTTGATCTTCATGTTTTGAGCATGATTGTTGTTTACACTATATACAGTAAACTCCGTATAACGACTCCGGATATAGCGAAATTTCGGATTATAAAGAACACATTTCCCTTACCCGATTTTATTCTTTTTTATACTAATTGGAAAATGATGTATCAATATATCATACTCCGGATATAAGGAACAAATTTGAATGGCCCCAAGAAGTTCTCTGTTAACGGAGTTTACTGTACACTGAAGCAGTGACATTCCACGAGGCATATACATCTCCATAACAAAGCAACAGAATGTAGAAAAGTTTTGAAATAAAATTTACAAAAAAAAATTGTGCATTGTATCTGTTCACCTCTTGCTAAAAGTCCTTTTGTCGCAATGTTTTTTTTTATTTTCGTGAATGAAGCACTTGGCGATTATTTCTTCCCGAATCTATCAAACGATAGAAGATGTAGAGAAAATACTAAATTTTAATTGTCTTTAAACAATGTTTGTCTGAGATCACAATACATCGGGTCGTACCGATTATAGCCTCTTTAGATGATAGTGGACCTAATAAGCACACTGACGATTAGCATCCCCACCAGGCTAGGTTATAATGATATATTTCATTAAAATTCCAAGCAAAATACTTTCAGACATTTTTTTAAAAACTGGGATCGATCCGGTAAAGAGATGTAATTTGTAAGAAATAAGTCTAGACAGATAATCACAAAATAGAAGTAAATGTAAGGACTGAATTTCAGATTATATGACTTCATGTCGACATATAACTTGGCAGATGTCCATCTTGTTGCCAAAAGATAAGTTTACCTGCCGCATTTATTAACTCGACTTACGACTTGAGAATCAAAATGACATGATCGCAGGATACAAAGGTCGACTTGCACTTATATACACAGGACAACAAAATAAATGTCAACAAAGTATGTTGATATAATTATATGTATTTCCAGTATTCAAATACCAAACTTCGCGACAATGCAAGATATTCGTTAAGACACATATAAGACATTTTGCTATTGGTAGTCGTCGTTTCCACTCTCTGTTACATATCTGCACATTAATTATTCATATATTGTCTACTATAATTTGTAATTCTACAATGTTACCCCTGTTCAGAGTTCTGTCCTAAATACCTGTATGTAGCCCCTTAAAGTGACAAATTATGTTTTAAAGTGCTGTTCATGATATACATGAATTTGCAAATAATTTTGACCCGACCCCGACCGCCGCGCCAAATTCATACAAAATATCTCCTCCCTAATTCAGTTCTCCCTTGTACACTTGGTGAGGTCAATACATCTTCTAATAATTCATTTACTACATGAATTCAGATTCATTTTTTTAAGTGTTTTGTTCTATGTCAATAGAATACTCATGCGTGGAACTTCGTATATTTCCTACCATTTCAAAAAAAAATCCTCCAAGTACACATGCGAGAAGCAAAGCTTGGCCATGTGATACTACTTTTATTGATCTATTTTTTGTTTGTTGCTAGTGCTATTCGGCACGATATGATTGGCAGGTACATCGTACAAGGTACGTCCGAGCTCCTTCCCAGCTCCGCACGTCTTGTCTGCGATGTCTGTACGGATATCCTACAATTGCATTCTCCATTAGTTCGTACGGGGTCCGTAGGCAGTTGCCAGTATGCTTTTGCGATTCGAAGTGCTAACTGCAAACTGGTTTCCAGTTCGCTGTGCAGTGTTGTCATTAGCAACCTCAAGCTCACGTAGTTCGAATTGGCAACCTCGAACAGCAAACTGCATATTAGTTGTTCGTAAGCGGTGATAATCGTGGTTTGAATTGCGAAATTTGAACTTTATACTAGTTGTCTGTTCGTAAATTGAACTGCGAGCTGCAGACAACATGAAGTTGGCGGTTCGCAATGCGCAATATTAAACTATTGCAAAACCCACTTTACTGATATACATTTGTGACAAGAGAAGCAATGCGCCTATCAGAGACTGAGCATACACAGTTACTAGGACGGTCGCCGGAAACGGCTACTAAAACAATATGCTCTTGCCTGTCTTATTCTTTCAACATTTCTCTGGTGATTATTGTTTACCTCTCGGTCCTCCTTAAGTTTGCAAGATCAATAAAATGGAATCCAAGACTTTACTACTTTTGTGAAAATCGGAAATAAAATCAGAATTTGGAGAAAAAGGAACAACCAGATTTGTTTCAAACTTTCGAATATTTCTTATATTCGAAAAAAAGTTTAGAAAAGATTTTCAAAGGTTTTTTGGGGGGGTCTTATTTAGAAGAGAAAAAAGACAGTTGCAACGTCAAGTTTCATGTGAAGCCTTAAGAAAACATCTTACCTAATGAGTAAGTTCAAGCGAATACAATTCGAAAACGAAAACAATGACAGTTCGTCCGTCCGTCCGTCCCACATTATTTGCTCGCGAACAAGTGCCTTATCATGAAATCTCAATAACTAGTTCACTATCAAGAGGGGTTGCACAAAATCCAGTTCAATGATTATATACACTGCATAATGGTCATTTCATAATTATAATGATTATGTAAATATAAGATATATAGCACATTTGTGCCTTGGCTAATTCAATGAAACCAAATGCAAAGCTACGAGAATACTGTCTTCATATTCAGGGCTCATTCACAAACTGGAATGCAATATATTTTCATTCGAACCTTTATTGACAACTTTTGTTACAGTAGATGAGAATGCATCATTTAACCGTTCAATTATTGTACTAATGTAATCTCATACGGCCTCCTTTCTGATGGAAACATTTTCTAGGCACGGGGATTGCAACAACCTGTGTTAGAGCAGAAACATCTATACCATTTTACATTTTCATGTTGAGTAATATTTTTTATCGTCCAAAAGGATGAACGAGCCATAAACATAAAGTACCACAGTACTATACAGTACTACAGTACTAATAATGTACTAATACAGTATAACAGTACATATATAGTACTACTGTTCTAAACCGTACTACAGTACTATAGATATTACAGTACGAAATCGTGGATTTGAGAATAATTATACTTCTTAACCTAGAAATAACATTTAAAGTTCACATTTCTTGTATTGCCACGACTTGGCATTTTAACTAACCGCAATCCGTGCGAGTTGCAAACGTGAATGATTCTATGGTAATCAGCATTAATAAAGCATTTTATCGATAAACAAAAAAAAAAAAAAACTAACTAGCTTTGCATTCTTTATTTAAAACTTCAATTATACTTTCAATTAATTCAAATAAAATTATTATTTAGAACAAAAATGGCGGGCTTTACGTTGCCGAAGATGATTAAAACTTATTTGGCAAGTAATCCACCTATTTTACCATCATCTTTCACTTGTCAGATTCCTATGAACATACGTTTAGACTGACTACCAACGTCAAAATTATTAAAAACAAAGATTTTAAGTCCTTTACAACACTGTTTACATTTTAGATTCAGTACCATCTTATTACGAATACCACTGATGATAAAAATACCCTTTTACAACATACATGTATCACTGAACAAATAATTATTGTACACATACATAAAATATAGCTAAATTCATGTTACTAAAAATTATTACAGTATCAAATGTATTGGCATGGTAATAAACATAGTAGCGATTTGACTTTGTATTCAAACATGATAACATTTTATGAGAATTCGTCTCCTTAAATTGCAATAATCATAAAAAATTCATTGACCTTCCCCCCGTCTAGATTCGTAGGTCACAATGTCAAAAATACGGATCGCCATCTTCTCTGATTTGTTTCTGAGAAAGGGAAACATACAGGCAAACATTTTCAGAATTTCAAGCCTGCATTCATTGTACCACAAAATATACACTAAATCATCAACTATTCCATTTATTGTCATTAATATCTCGGGCAATATCCATCTTGTTTCAATGCCAATGTCAGCAAAGTTCACAACAAGTATCAGCGAAGCCATCATGAGAAAGTTCAAAAGGCACACCAAGACAGCAGTTGTTGATTTATATATTGATACAAAATTGCCCTGCATACCGTGTCGTTTTTGTTTGAAAAGGATGATAAAAATAATCGAAAAACAGCTCACCGAAACTAGAGTAATGAATGGATATGTTACTGTAACGAATAATCTCACATGTTCCTTATAGCATTCGGCTGTATCACTGACTGTGATACAATGATCACAACCAGAGTATATCACAGCAGCAAATGTAACAAAATACAAGCACCAAATAGCTAGAACACTCAACTTAGCATTTTTGGAATTGATATTTCGTAGATAGACAAATGGCCAGCAGAATATAATAAGTCTTTCAAGTGACAAAATGGCAACGGTTAAGTTGGAGAGAAAACACAATCCTGTGGTCAGAGCTTGTACCTGGATAAGTACATTTGGGTTTGTTAGAAATCTTCTGATTGTGAATGATGATGTTGCGAGAAAATCAAAAAGAATTAAACCACATGATATAAACTTTCCGACTTTTGGTGTACGTTTTGTTCTGCTCAATGCCAGCAGAGAAATGGCCATAAAAAGAACAGCCAAAACAGAGAATATTGTTAGTAAAGTCTTTGGAATGATCCCAATATCTGGAAGCATGTTTGCATTTACATGTCCCTGATTATCTAGTACATGACCTTCAGTATTCTTTAATTGATAGCATTTCTACATATTTAAGTCGACAAGGCAAAGTAGAAGAAAAAACTTCTTTTAATGAATTAAAATTAAAAAAAAAAAAACTTTTCTTGCACGTGCTGTCATCGTTTCTGCTTTCTTATGTTTTGGTTTCTGTAGGTAGCCATCGCTTGTATCTACATTGTAGAAATCACTTGTACCTAAAGATAAAATAAAAATAATTTACAGCCAAAATATTTCAATTTGTACGTAATGAAACAATCAATGACGCAAAAAACAGAAACAATAAATCGGAGTGTTCAAAGACTGCCTCATTTTCACATATTCTCGGACCCGCTCTGTAGCCCAAAGGGAAACACCCTTACAAAACAACTACAAAATTTGGTAGTGTGTGATATTAACTCACATTTCTATATATACTTGATCCGTTGGCGATACAGATGTATCAATATTATGTATGTAATGACGGTGTTTCCCTTATCTACAAAAAGGGACACTCAAGAATTGACATATGCTTTTAACGTTTATTGTATGATCTATAAATAAACAATAATTCATTGGTCTAGAGCACGACATCCGAAGCCAAATATATTTCTTATTTTGATTATATGATTTTTGGGTTTTTCCCCACGTAAATATTATTTGTATACTTAGAACACATGTTGTAATGACTGTTACGCGTCTTACCATATATGACGTGAACCATTGACGTCATCCCGCGCAATGTTGTCAGTTTTGGGGTAAAATTATTAGATTTGTCTAGCATACTCCTATCTGTCTTTTTATATTATTCGTCATAGCTAATAGCTATATGACCATTGATAAATGCACATTATTTACACATGCAATAATTGATTATTTATTTTCAATAATTAGATGGTTTTCCTCATACTTATCAGATAGGCAGCAACTAGTGGCAATCGGAACATCACTCGGCTTTTTCCGTAAAAATAACGTATTTCTACGGAAAAAGCCGAGTGATGTTCCGATTGCAACTAGTGGATGTCTCAGGCACTCTTTCGTCACACGCAAACATTTCTTGCGGTGTCCCTCAAGGTTCCATATTAGGTCCAATGTTGTTTTTAATTTATGTTAATGATATGTCTACTGTTGTCAAGCATAAATGAATAGTAACTATATGCGGATGATTTTGCAATTTTGGTCACTGGTACAAAATGTAAAAAAAAGGATGAAATTGAGTCAATCCTAAGTACTGAAATGAAAACAAAGACAGTGGCCACTTTTCCATTCCTACGGTCAAAACTTGTGACAAAGGGTCTTTTGCCTACAATGACTGCACCCTATGGAATGAGTTACACCTAAAACCGTAGGGATGCAAAGACCCTCTCTAACTTTAAGTTATGTGTCAAGGGGTGCCAAGTTGGTGGATTAATTGTAATATTTTTTTAAATATTTTTCTCATTTCTTTTTTATTTCCATACAATAGGTAGTTTTGTTATTTGTATTTAAAATACTTTACTTAGTTGCAAATGGTTCTTAAGTGCTTCATTTATACAGAATGATATATTTTTACATTTGTCATTCCTCTAATGTGGAATACAGTTTTATGTAACATCTTAATATCAATAGCATGTTCCATTTTTATCAAATAAGATTTATTTTCTTTTTAAGTACCACAAATGTCTATCTTTTCAATACCATTTGCTGGGATTTTGTACTATTGCTTAAATTGTCATGTATGATACAAGACTATATTCAATGGAGCACAATGGAAATAAGAGTTTATCCATACTCTTTTTTGTGTTATCCTTGGCATATATAGTGTTAATTGACATGGCCATACTTATTCATACATGTTTGTTACTTGTTTATGTTTAAATCATGTATTGCCATGCAATTGTACATTTTATGCAAAAATAAATATATCTATCTAACACTAATCGGTAATTCTCAAACATCGATTACGTCACTCCATAGACCAACATTTTACAATGTACAGTAAAACTTTTCAATACTGTTCGCATCCTGGCGGCGTAAAATAATCAGTATACATGTACATAGCTTTTACTTACAGCACAGTTTGTATATGGGAAGACATGGAAATAATTGCAACGAGTGTTGTATTGGTTGGGTGTCGGATTAGTGGTCCGGTATTGGTTTCGTTTTTTTCGTTACTTGGGGTTTAACGCCTGTTCCAACTGCGTTTTCAGTGTTTAAGGTTGATATCTACAAATTACGCTCTGTGCAGCTGAAAATAAAGAAATGACATTCCTCGAAATTTCGATTTGATTTAAAGCACATTTTATAAAGGTCCGTTCATGAGAGCATTTATGTTAGCTTGTATTCTTGGATGTGACCTCGGCATGTCTCCTATCATGCCTTTACCTAAATATGTAATTTTTCTGAGTCCAAAAAGGAGCGATTTACCTGACTGCAATTTCCAGTCAGTTTCAGCCAAAGAGTGAATTTGATTGGTTGCCAAAAAGTAGGTCAATCGCGGTGACCAATGAGATCTGTGAGTGCGATTGACCTAGTTTGTATGTCTCAAAAAAAACCATCAGGTTACTATTTATAACATTAACCCTGACCACAGGTTTGTTGTCATGGTTGCATTGGTTCAGGTCCTTATGTACTGTTTTTAATTGCTTTTTATAAGAATAAAACGAAGACCAATTACTTTTTATGATCTTAGTATTTTCTTTATTCTTTGCAATACTTTTTCCATCCCTTACGGAAACTTGTGGTCAAACGGAATGTTAATATCGCTATACATTAGCACAGGTGCGCATGTATATTATATATATTAGTTACCCTGATTGATAAGTTCACTGCAATGTCACAGAAACGGACATCGTCTACAAAGATTCAGGTATCTGCATGACACGTTGGATCAAAAGATAACCGTTTAATTAAGGGCAGATTAAAATTGTCCGGCTAATTCAGCGTCTGGTAATATGTAGGAAATCAGTAGTTTCCATGACAACCATATTGCTAAATAACGAGTTAATGAGGTCAAATAAAAGACATACTATCAGATGTTCTAACACGGAATAAAAAGTATGCTTATAAAAAATTATGTGAATAATAAGCAGAATAGCATTACAGCTCTCTATATCATCTACTTATATATAGTAATATGATTAATTTAGTTACTGTATGAAAATAATTTTAAGGAAGGTGCGCACGTCTCTCATGTGACAGTGAATGCCCATAGTATACGAGTATCTATTCCCTATAGTACATGTAACACGAGTTTCTGACTGCCAACAATAAGTACGCATAATTTCAAGGAAATAGTTCTTGGAGTTTAATATATTTTATTAGACAAACATTGCATATTATATCCTGACATTGTTCAAATAAAAGTCTTGAGGTTTTTGTAATATAGACATTTCATCGAGGATAAAAAGTTATAATACCAAAAAACGCAAGTTCATTTTAATCCAAGAACAAGTTCGTATGCAGAGAAGCACATGTATTTCAAAACCTAAGTTCCTACAATATATAATTTCTGATTAAATGTGTTGCATAATGTTTCACTTTAACAAGAAATGTCAGTAGGAGAGCGCGCATGACTTTTCTAAGTGATTGCCAACTTTGGCAGGAAAAGTAAAACAAAGATCTGTATAAGCAAGGGCAACAAGTAGCAAGAAATTAAGTCAAAAGTTATCAAACTTGATATACCTTAATACTACAGCAAAGTTTTAAATTAATACTTTAAGTAGTTAATGATATATGTGCATGGCAGTGCCAGTTGCATACAAGTAGGAGTTTGTAAGTACAAATCAAAACACATTTTCACAGAGTTATCTTCTCTTGCTTAAAAATAGGTATTATGATGGTACATATTAAGTATATCAACTTTCAAAGTAATATCTCAAATGGTTAAGTCAACAAGTGGACAAGAATGAAAAATTTAACTGGGTTTCCAAGTCGAAAAGGGCCATAACTCAAAGATATCCTTTACAAGGTTACCTTCTCGTGCCTACATTTGGGAATCATAAAGGTAAACAAGTATTGAAAGTAATAGCTAACACTTCAGTCAAAATGTGGACTGGTACGAAACACTTATTACGGGTACTACTTATATATTAATGCAGCTTTAACTGGTAACTTTAATACTTTTGATTACACAGAAATGGTAAAGGTCTAGAACAATGCAATGTCATGGAGACGAGTTTTGTCGTTTTACTTCTATTTTATGTACCAATTCTTTTGGATTAAAATACACAAATTCGTTCAAATTTTGTTCCACGAGTTATTGTAAACGTTTATAAACCTTTGAAAGATACAATAACAAATTATACAATTTTAAGGCAAAATATAACCCCTGTCGTAAAATCAAATGTCAGACTTTAAACTAGAATTTGTGTACATAAACCTAAAATAGTTGTGTTATTGGTTATTCCAAACTTATGATAAAGTCCTTATCCGTGATAATTCAATGTAACATGATTATATTCTATATAAAGATAATGACATGATATTGAATATTTTGAGTGTAGTTTGGACAACAAATTTCTCATTGTCTCAGAACGGCTATAAACATAATAATAGTGCTGATACGTATGACCAGAAATCTGGTTGGGTATACATATGGGCATATCTCTGGTTACATGTTACATTAAGAACTAACTATAAAAATAGAAAACATGTAGCTTTCCTCGCCGAGTTAGAATACAACAAAACATGCAGATTCATAATACTAAAGACGATCGCGGTAGTTTAGGTTATTTTGTTATATAATTATCAAACAATTTTACTTTTTGATATAATTGTTTAATTAATTGTGGTAAAAAATCACTTTTATAAATTTAAAGATCATTTCCAAGATCTGTCCCTCGTAAGTGACGAGTGCCCCCCGAAATAGGTTTTTTACAGTCTGTGTCCTCTGCATGTGCTCAACAACTGTACCATGTCCACGGACGACAGAATGACTATGCAAACAGTTTTCATTACCTTTAAAGTATAAGTACGACATTGACCTTTAAGATAGGGACATAAGTGTTGTATGCGACACGTTGCCATGATGTGCTGAACATTTGCACCTAGTTAGTTAAAATCCTTCAATGCATGACAAAGTTACAGTCCGGGCACGAATGTGTGCATATAAACAGGATTTCATTACCTTCAAATTCGAAGTGCGACCTTGACCTTTGGGGTAAGGATGCGGGTATCGCCTGTGCTGAACATTTATGCCAAGTTATATTAACATTTTTCGAAGCTACAGTTCGGAGACGAAAATCGTTTCTCTTTGAGGCAAATTTGTTTGGGTTTATACCTTTTGAAATTTCATTTCATGACCTTTCATAAAACATAACTTATTGCTTAACATTTAAATAAATGCTAAATATTGATAAACATGAGATATGGATCATTTTCACTGTTTTAGAGAGTATATTTGAAAAAGTGCCAATTACATATAAATAAGCCTTCTTTTATCTCATAACCTTACTTATCAGTTTTTAACCCTAACAAAGAAAATTTCATAAAATTCTGAATGCTAAAAATATGACGAATCTGTAGCGATCATCTTTAACAGAGATATAGGAATTGTAAGCTGTTTGCTTTCCAGTTTTCTTTGAAACGTGTAAAATCAAATTTGAAATATCTAAAAGGTCAATATGTGGTACATAGCTATTAATAATTTTGCATTATATACATAAACATGAAAATTGTATATGGCAAATAATATTTACCATACGGTATTGACATACTGGTTGGCCGATTAAGTAAAGTTTCTTACCTTTTGTCTGTATGCATTCGAGTTTACATTTTAAATAATACAAGTTTGTATTCCGTTCCCCTGCTCACACTTGATTTTTCCCACAAACACGTTCCTTCAACATGGCTGGTAATATACTATTGCTGTTTTTATTACTTGTAACAAGTGACCGCAAGAACGAAGTTACGATGAAAAGCGCATATACGATTATATATATATATTTTCGTGACGAAAGGGCTTCTATGACAACCATAATGTTAAAGCATACAATTTGTGAATCAATACATAAGTGCTCCTAATATGCTTAAATTAGTATATTATGATAATGTATTAATAATATAATACTGACGCTTAGACGATGCCCCTGGTGTTACATATTCACGGTATAAAATATAAGTTTCTACAAATAATTATTTTGATTTAATAAAATACTTTAAAACATTTTACTAATGCGTTTACCTATGAATTGAAACGAATCATTCATCAAAATTAATAGTACCTTATTTTACCTGTATTGAATATTCATCGGATTTCAAAAACAAAATTATGACATTTGCAAGCGGTGCACTATAATTGAATTATCTTTAATTGATATTCTGCAGATATCATTTAATGAATTTACAAAAAGTCTTGGTTATACCAATTAAGCATCTGTCATTTCAAATTCATTTTTAATATTTTTAATATTCAATGTTTTGCTAAAATATTAATTAACCCTAGCTTACCATAGGCAAGGGTAGCAGTATTCGGAGTTATAAGCCCATACGATGATTTTGTTAATGTTAGCATCACTCACGTGTGGGGATATGAATCCTCCTCCGTCACGGCCTGTCTTTTGCGTTGTAAAAACGCGAGTCTTTGGTAAACTTCGGAATAGTACAAAATTAATAAGATAAGGAACTTAACAGATCACCACATTCTCAATTGATTAGCCGTGTTCTGGCCCCGTGCTTAAAAAGGTTTCTTGAGCACGATCTCATACTCAGCATGAAACCATGCTCAAGTAATATGAAGTGAAGTCAAGTTATATCTTTTTACAAAGTCGGGTCCCATATCAATAGTCAGAAGGTCTGTTCTTAAGCTTATGTATATTGTATATTAAACCGGACTTTGTAAATAAATATACCTTGACTTGATTTCATATTAATTGAGCATGATTTCGTGCTGAGAATGCGATTGTGCTCAAGAAACGTTTATAAGCACGGGGCCAGATCTATCAAAGACTAAGTCGCTTCATATCTAGGAGCACTGCCGAAAAAACAGGATAGTTATGGTGATCAAACCTGGACACTCTGTGATGGTTATACAGATTCAGTACGGTTCCACTAGAGCCGGCCAGCTATACACACGTTCATAAGTTCTATCCGGTCCACAGTTATTGTTGAGATATATCTGAATTTGTGATCAATAGAGAGGTACGTGTATAAAATGAACAGCTGTTATATCCAATTACTATTTATATAATGCATAATAATGCGGAAGATGTATTAAGCTTTTCGTAAGGAAGAAAAATTGTGATTGCTTGCTTGTAGACAATTGAAGTGGACATAAATGAATTTTTATAACATTTAAAACTTTCTATCATCAATGATAAAGGATTTTTTTTTCAAAGATTGAGGCGTTCAAATCAAATACCCCAATTTATAAAAAAATAGCATTCATGTATATAGAAATTACTCCATTCGTTTTAAAACGACATGTTTACATGCGTTAATAAGTAGTATGTTATTTAATCCTACTGAAACGTTACTACATTAGGTTAATAGGGTATTACTGTATGATAGTGGAATTATATCACCATTAATGCTAATCATTACTGGATGAAGTATTATTGTTCTATGTAATACTGAAACATCTAGTCTGGTTCCCTGTCGTAATGGCATGCTACAGTACGTCAGGCAAAGCTCAATAATGGCGGCGCCCAATGTATGCTCAAAAGTATACTGTTTATATAGTGAAATGATAAAAGTATTGATCATTCAAAACTAATATGTTAATTTGA
>JAUMHA010244705.1:0-15382 GCA_032359765.1 Saxidomus gigantea | reverse complement strand
ACAGTAATGACAATTGTTTTCTTGAAATTGAAAATTTTCTTTTTTTAGCGTAACTTGTCCATCTGGAGTGCAGTCGCAATCTTTATTGTAGACACCCATTTGACATTTTTTTAGCAAATAGGAGCTTTTATCGTTGAATGGAAAATGTTACAATTGTACATCGTCGTTCAAAAACTAAGGATAATGGAGGAACACCCAGATTAGCAGAATTGGTGCCCCTCTTCTCGGGATAATGCACCTGCAAACCCTTCAGCAGTAATGCAGAAATATTTGGCAGAGCAGCATATTGACGCAGATCCTCGGGATACAGGCCAGCTCCGTCATTATACAGTTGAATTTGAATTTGAATTTAATTTCTTACGTATAGACATGAATTGTTTTTGTACTAAAATGTATAATAATGAGAAGGGGACAGAGCTGGACTGGTCCAAATTCCGAGTATGTGTGGCCTGTGTGACCGTCGGTTCGAAACCCGAAGTGCTGTTTGAAGGGTTCATATATCAGTACATTGACAATATATCTAAAACGTTTTGAAGTTATTTTCTGAATGGATTGTCCGTCTTGAAAATATGACTGTGCAGTACAAAGAGCCTCCAATTGTCATTTCTTTACCTTATTTGAATAACGCGCCACTATTGCCACCTCATGTACTTCAAAATACCCTTCACAATAAAAACATGCTTAACAAAAGATACAACTATAACATTAAAATATAAGCATGTAGCTATCTAAAATCTAAATATTTTGTATATTTTTTCTGAGGCAAAAGGGAAAATAAGAGCCAAACACTTAGTTATCTAAACATTTATGTATCCAGTATAATTCTTCAGAGCTAGCGCTTTAACGTTCATAAAAAGTTAAATTTTTAATCCTACCGCGCGGCTTAAAATGTCCATTAACACCAGGATAGACATTGGTTGAAAACTTTTGTGCAAGTATATCTTTAAATAGTACTTGTTTAGGATGTTAAGAAAGTACATGCATGTTAACAATTGCATCTGCATGTTTTACCCGTATTATTTATATACCATTATCTTTTACTTATACTTTACTGCCCTTATCTTTCTTTGAACCGTAAGAAACTGTTCGACAAAAACATGTTAAACAGAAATTCTTTGGGGGAAGTGTAATGCAGCATGCCGTTAGACAATAACTATGAGCTTTTATTTATGATTATGAGACTTCGGTACTCCATATAGTCTTTAAGAACAGGGGGTCTACACTTTGCTTCCTTTCTTGGAAAAAAAATAATTGTAGTTTCACATAGTCTGCATGTTAGGAGTCTTTTGTGCTATCCTTCAAACAAAATTACCTTTCAGGTTTAAGATTATTATTACTCAGTTTGAAGACATTCTTAAATCTGAACCAACACATGTACACGAGAATGACCTTGCAACTATAAAGATTAATTTTGATTCAAAAAGAAGAAAACGTTGTTTATCAAAGAGGTGTGATTAAAACACGGATGACATGCCTTACATAACTGAAGTTTTTTTCTTTCTTACACGAATTCAAGATATTAAACATACGTATACCAACATTTTCAAGGTTCACCGGTAAGTTAACAAATGTTACTTAACCCCTAAAACGATACTATTTACGAAAATATACACGACTACAAACGCAAACTAATATTTAATACGTCGTCGAATACTATTTGCTTTTACCACCTGACTACTCTCGAATCAACTATGAAGAAAATAATTGGAAAAGAAAGAGTTTATGTCAAATCAAAGCTCTACAAGCACTAGAATTGTTTTGAAACATTATGAACTCTATTGCTTGCGACCCACCTATCAGACATAATCCTTCCAAATTTCATTGACATCAAACGAAGATAACTATCATTAATAACTTTGTAAAACGTGTACTTTTGTTCGATCTGAGCCCTTCGGATTTACATCTTATAACCTAGTCTGTGTATATTTTGAGGTGTAAACAGTTTCTCCGAATTTGGAAATGATTGCCTGGTCAGACTGACAAAACATTTGCAAGGCCGAAAATATATTTGCCTGACCAAAATCATACTTCAATCAAGGATGTAATGCATTGTTTGGGAACTGAAATTAAGTTATTTACTATCACCGTCGGTCAATACTATTTGTTATAACACTGCGTTCCACGTTCCCGAAAAACGAACAAGTTAAAAACTGTTGTGTCTTTTCCTTGTCACCGCGATCTGCGTCCGCGAGCTGTGCCCGAATTGAATCGTCAAGCTCTGAAGTAACTGAAATATGTATATATAGCCTTGGGCTCCAAGAAAACAAAAATTTGTTGTTACGAATGTAATACATAAAATAATTAAGTTGAATTTGAATTTCAAGGGACTGCGCTTCTTACTTCAAGATAAACGAAATTCGAGGAGGGACATTTTTTTATGCATGTATATAGACGAATATGGCACAAAATTACCTGTTTTCAAGAAAGATTATAAAAATTGTATTAAAATGTATCGATGCATCTTTTTTTCGACAATCGTCATGTCCATTGTTGAATTTGTTTACAATGTTCTTTAGAGGAGAAAAGGGTCATTTAAATGTTGAAAACAAATACTATTTTAAATATATATTTTATTTTCATATACACAATCAACATTTAATAAATATCAACCATATCGGCCCGAGCGAAAACGAATTTAGGTACCGGGCGAAAGTGAAAGTAACATTCTTTATGTCTAATTTACGTGAGTTTCATACATTTTATCAATAACTGAAGCTATGTTTTATGAAAACTGCACCCTAGAACTTTATAGAGTGGTTTTATCAAACATAAAATCGGCAACTTTCTCAAAACACTTTTGCATTTGTGTCGCGTAGTCCTACCAGTCAATTCTTACATGTTTACAGATTGATACTTTCGTTGAATGTATTATCGTTGGTACCGGATAATCCATGTGACCAACGCCCAAAGAAAGGTTTAGTTATTTGAGGTTTTGGGGGATAGTGCAAGATACAGAACGCGTCCCGTTGCAGAGACATACCCTGGTTCTTTAACATGCCAGGTGTAGAGCACCGATACATCGGAAATCAGTCTTCGGTCTCATCCGAAAGACCGTTAGTAATGTTAGTGTAAGAGCGGGAGTCGAACCTGCAATTCCATTGATTACAAGTCAATCGCGTTAACCACTAGACAACTAATCCGCTCCTATATATACTTTCGCTTGGAAATCATCATTCTAATAAAGCCCCATCACTATATTATCATGTAACTACTAAAATAAAGTAAGTCTTAAAGCAGCAAGTAAAAAGTAAAAAATTAAGGTACACGGCATAAAAAGGAAAGGGCTGTCTGCTTTTAATTAAGTAGTGTGTGTAGGAATATTATATATAGGTTGCAGCAAATACCCAAACTCAGTTATTATTATGTCGGGTGTCCAGAGACCAGAGTTACTACACCATTCCAGAAACTAAAAATATTGAGTGTTTACTATCAGTCAAATATACAATTTTAACTCAGAATAACTTATATCGTATTTGTTAGAGCTTAGTTAGAATTATAAACATGCATGCTAAGAGGTCCGTTTAAAATTCATTTAAGTTGAAAAATTCCCGTGCTATCTTAAATTATATACTCGTTGCTACTTACTTAATAGCGATATCAATGCCATTAGTCCTGTTTATATAAAAAAAATGTTAATCCTGATTATTTAAAGATTGTGGCAAAATTGCAAGTTGAGCTATACACTTAATGGTACGAAACAACAATAGGCGAAAAACACAGGTTCCACTTCCGCAGATTGTTCCACTTTCGAGGAAACAAATTGTAGAAAACCGCGGGAAACAGGAGGTCACGTGCTCCTCCATGACAAACATTATAAACCACCTTTAAATACACGTGTTATTACGGCATTTTTCATTCTATGTTTATTACACGTGATCACAGGCAATTAAAGAACAAACGACAATCATTATGAAAAATGTGACTTGGTATGACAACATCTCACCTTGATTATGAACCGCCGAACCTTTGATCTGTCGGCGATCTTCGCACTTCGACTTAACGAATTGATAATACATTGCAATTTTGATTGACAGGACCAAACATTCCTTTCGACATATCCGAAGTCTCTGTTAGTCAAATTTTGTCTTAAAAGGAGTTAATGTACATGAATAAAAACTTAACGGGACTTCATAAATTCTCCGATTTAAACAGAATTTCGAGTCTGATACACTGAGAGTCAACTGTATTTTTATCCCCCGCCGCGTAGCGGGAGGAGATATATGGTTGGTCTCCGTCCGTCCGTCACATTTCCTTTCCGCTCCATATCTACTGAGCCTTCGATGCTTTTGATGAAACTCGGGTCAAATGTTCCCCACATCAAGACGATGATCAGAACCCATGATCTGGTCATGTTGGGTCAAGGTCACAACTTGAGGTGAAAGGTTTGAGACTTGAATTTCTCTTTGAAGAATTTTGATGAAACTGTGGCCAAATGCTTATCTCGTCAAGTAAATACACAGAACACATGACCTGGTCAAGGGCACAATTTAAGGTCAGAGATTTGACTCTGTATCTCCTAAACTTTTTGAAGGATTTTGATGAAACTCAAGTCAAATGATCACCTCGTCAAGACAATGTTTAGGACCCATGATCCTTTGACATTGGGTCAAGGTCAAAGAAACAACTTCATGATCTTGGCACTGGAAATCAAATACTGGTGATAGATAAAACACTTTTTAAACTGCATATGCAATACTTTAACTTACAAACAGGCCAATCTCAGATCCAGTGTTTTCTTCAGAAAAAATTGTTTCAAGATGTATATAGATTGCACAACACAGTAAGCAAGATGGTTATTATAGGGAATGATGTGACACAAATGATGATCAGGTGCTGTGCAGTCGTGGTCACCTTCAGCATATTGAACAGCCCATACCCAGGGAGGTAGGATTGCTCACATATGTACAAACTTTGATTGTCAGTCCGGGGTATTTTCTCTCCCTTACACAGATCATCCTCTCCAAAATACTCCTGGAAAGCCAAGGTTGAGGACTTGAGATCGTTGTAACCTCTCACCAATAGAGGCTCATGGATAAAAGCCCTTATACGAACCATCTCTCTTTTTACGGTTCTTGCTGAGGCTAGGGTTCTAGTAAGGGTAATTCATAGGAAATGGAACTACTGTTATGTAAACAGCACTTGTAAAACAAGTGAAATACCATTGAAACAGGTGTTCAATGGTTAAATGGCATCAAAACAACATCAATACTAGGAATTGTTACGAAGCAATGTAGTCCAGTAAGAGGTCATTCAATTTGTTAAGCGTCACTCTTGGTCCACCATGTCGCCATAATAGCTAGCTCAATGGCAAGGAAGTACAAGTGTCTTATTATTTAGTTTAATCTTATTGTATTGCTTTTCAAAGAAAAATTAACATACAATGTCCATTTAACATACAACAAACGAAATGTAATGAATATCATACGAATAAAACTGTTTTATTACAGCGAATTGGTAGGGTCATACGTTTTACCAACTCTAATGACGACTCTTCCCTCAAATGAAGTAACAAAACAGAACAGAAAGTTTCTATAATTCATAAAAATGAGAGCATGTTCTATTCAAAAGGCTAATGATTAATTTAATTTAACTGCAAGTATGCAGAAAAAGTGAATAAAAAATTAACATAAGTTATTATTTATACTTTATAAATTCAGAAAAAAATAGTGATAGTGCTTTGATTGCATTTCAACGCCCTTACCAAAACTATAGTATGATACAGTGTATCCTAGTACTCGAGATAAGACATCAACTACATAAAAATAAACTTCTAGTTGCCGACAAAACGCTTCTTTTGTTTGATATAGATTTGCACACCTTAAGTTATCAGGTAGATTTCTGTAGCCGTAAAGTACTTTATAATAATAATCATAATAATAATAATTATAATTAATTCTTTATTTCAAGAAGGTGACATATTAAGGTTATACAAGAAGAAACAAAGTATCCACTTTATTTACAACATGGCCTTCTATAAACAAATTAAGAGACCAAACACTGAAACTGTCCAGTTACACACAAACATTCACTCATTGACAGACACTCAAAATAAACTTATCATAAGTATTGTATAATTAAAGAGTATGCTAATTGATTAATTTGTAATAGAACTAAAACAATAATACATGTAATAAAAGACAGTTGAATAAAGACCATTATTAAGTTAATTTCATTTTCATACGGATTGAATGTTCATCTATAGCATTCTAATAATTCTTAATAAAATTTCTTTAATAATTAATCAAATAATACGTGATAACAAGTATTGTTTATATCTGCATTTAAATGAATTTAATGTTTGAGCTGAGCGGACATCAGTAGGAATATTATTCCAGATTTGCGCACTGCAGTACGTAGAAGAATCTTTATAATAGTTTGTCTTAAACTGTGCTATAACCAGGTTATTACATGACGATGATCTCAGTGTGTAATTTTCATCTTTTGAGAATGTCAGTGATTCAGATTCAGTTTTTAAAAACTAATATAGCAGTGTGATATTTACACCTGTCTTGAAAAGACAACCATTTCAATTCAATAAATAAAGCTTTAGATGGCGTTTTAGCCGGTTTATTGGGTATAATTCTTGCTGCCCGTTTCTGGAATTTTGTTATCTTACTTATGGTGGATTGGGTTCTCTTCCCCCATATAGTGCAACAATAATCAAAAGTTGACATAATATAAGCGTTATAAAACATTTTCTTCATTTCAAAAAACAAATAATATACCATTCATTTATATGATACGAACAATTGATGTCGTTTTAACGAAAATCTGGGCATAGTGTTATGCATCCTAAAAATTCACACTTGGCGTTATTACGTAAATCATTATAAAATAAGTCTGCATTTAAATTACTACATGAGTTTCGAATTCTTACATCATGGTGGTGGACTTATTCCATAGTTTGACAGACGATGGTTAACTGATTTTGCAAAGATTTCAAACCGGCGTGCCACGGTGACAATTTCTTAATATGCTGTAATTTTAAGTTTCTAATACAGTATCGGGAAAATTGTTCAGAGAGATAAGATGGTAATTTTCCATGGCACGGACCTATATACATGTGTATATAGGTCCGTGTCCATGGTTATGCTTATAAACTAAAAGTTACTTTTGCATAAGTCATCTGTCTGATGATGTAACCCAGCCAATTTCTTGAATTAATATTTCAATAGTTACAGATCTGGTTAGTCCAGTTACAATTCTTGCAGCTGTCAATCTCTTTTTCATATTGCGTGCAACTATCCCAGACCACTGATGCATATTCTATAATCGGTCTTAAGTATGAAAAAAGTCCTCCGATTAAGTTTATACTTTAACATACTGATGGTTCCAAGAACCCGTGCTGCCGAAGAAGCCATTTTCGAAATATTATCGTGCCACAAACCTTAAATTAACGCCTAGATGTTTATGTATAGATCTTTATTTTTCAATTCCTGTGAGTCAAACATGACCCATGAGGTATAAACAGTACATAAATACAAGAACTACATGACAAATGACAAAACATAGGTGACACTTTTCGTTGGGGAGAAAGAATATAAATATTATATACAAATTTTCCATAGCACCTTTTTACTTACCCCAATAACATGCAAACCTTTACATAACACTTTTTAACATTACTGAGTAAAAATTAATCTACGTATTTTAAAAGCCTTTTGTACAAAAATGCTTTACTTTCTTATTGTAGACAAATTTTCAGAATGGAATAATTCTTTTAACTTAAACATACTAGGTCTCCTCCAGAAATAACTATTAATATATTTCTTCCTAATATCAGTATATAATACACATTCAAACAAAAAGTGATATTCTTCTTCTAACACATTGCATAATGTACATATTCTTTCATCAAAAGGTATACTATGTGGCTTATGCCATCGGCCGGATTCCACATTCAAATTATGTGACGATAATAACAGTCGTGACAAAGCATTCCTATATTTAGATATTTTCACATTTTCTATATAGAGATGAAGGCTAAAGTTAGTGACTACTTCACGATAAAAAAAGAGACCTGCTTGAATCCATAATGCGACTATTCCAATTTTGAAAAAAGTTATCATTTAGCCTTTGTTTTAATAAGCTAAGAAAAACATCTTGATTACAATCGTATTGTGACAACCATACTTCATAAAAGCCTAGTCCCGATAGCAATACTTTTAGCAAAGTGACCCATGATTTTCTATTTGGATATATATCAGCATCTAACATTAACATATTATAAACAATTTTAACGTACTTCCTATCATCACTATTTAGTAATTTCAACCAATATTTGATAATTCTAAAATATCTGTTAACAATCAACTTTCTTCTTCCGAGAATACCATAAACAAAGTCTTTTTGCGTACTACGTTTTACGTATAGTATTTTTTATACAATATAGTGTGTGAATAAATTCTATGCTATTTGCAGTATGAAATCCCCATACCTCACAGCTGTAGTTAAGTATTGGTAAAATAAGTTTATCAAATAGATCTAATCTATGTTTAATGCTTACTTCAGTATACGTAAATAAGTAACTATTTAATTTGAAAATTACTTTACTTGCTTTTTTTGCAAGTGTTAATTGTGCTTCGTGAAATGACCCGCCTTGTGTAAAAACAACCCCAAGATAATTAAATGTACAGACAATTTGGATATTTTGTCCGTATATGAAAAACTTTATCTATATTTACTTTTAATTTCCATCTTTCACAGTATTCAAACAAAATATCAAATCCATGTTGCAATTTTTGGCAGAGTCAGCTAAAATTACTATATCATCAGCATATAATAAAACGAACAATTTAGTCATGTAAATGTCAATGCCATCATGACCTTTTAATATAAAATATTCTTCAATGTCATTCAAAAATAGGCAAAATAGAAGAGGAGATAAACATTCTCCTTGACGGACACCAAGCATGCAAGTGAACACATTACTTAATTCATTTAAATGCTTAACTCTAGACTTAATACTACTATACATACTTCTAACAACTTTTATCACTTTACCTCTTACCCCCAGCTTAATTAATTTATACCATAAATTGTCACGCACTACATAATCAAAAGCTTTACTAAAATCCACCATACCAACATAGAGCTTTTTTCCAGTATTTAACATATGTGTAATTAGACCATGTAGAACAAAAATATGATCTACTGTGCTCATATGAGATCGAAATCCAGCTTGTGCTTCTATATGAATATGGTAATTCTCAGCCCAGTTTGTAAGTCTGTGGTTAAATAATTCTCGTAAACAATTTACCGAAAACGCTCAAAAGAGTTATTTCTCTAAAATTATTTAGATCATTTTACTACCCTTTTTGTGTAATGGTATTATATAACCCTCTGACCAGTCCTCCGGAAAATAACCTGTGTCAAATATTTTATTAAATAGCACATACAAAACAGGAACAATATCATGTTTACCATGTATAAAATATTCGTTTAACAAACCATCGGGTCCGCTAGATCGCCCAGACTTAAGTTGTGCAATTGCATTGTATATTTCTTCTTCACTTATCAATACATCTAATTCCGTAAACATAATTTGAAATTCACCTTTTAAGTATCGCTCATTCAAATACAAACATCTTCGTCAGGATTAAAAAGAAAAAGGTCATTTGGATTATTTACAGCATTGAAATATTGTTCGAAAGAAGTTAATGACACACCGTATGTTTTATGCCGGAGGCAGACTTCAACATATTCCAATACAATTTTGCATTTTTAAAACGACAAAATTATTTCCAGGTTCTTTGTTTTTTCGATATCAATTTGACGTTTACATTTTTTAATCTCATTTTTATAAGCTGTTTTAGAAGATGTTAATAGTACTCTTTTTTTCATCTGATTGACACTGTCTAAATTTATTTAGATTAGACTGAAATAACCTACGTTTCTCTTCACAAATATTGTTAAACCATGGCTTATTCTCTTTTTCATACACATTTTTACTAGTACTCTTTTTA
Organism: Saxidomus gigantea; assembly: GCA_032359765.1. Classification (NCBI taxonomy): domain Eukaryota; kingdom Metazoa; phylum Mollusca; class Bivalvia; order Venerida; family Veneridae; genus Saxidomus; species Saxidomus gigantea. The sequence goes on along the minus strand of JAUMHA010244705.1, from coordinate 5,417 downwards.
ACGTTTTGCACATTTCTTACAAATAAGGGATTCACAACTGAATCCATTATTGAAACAAAACCTTCAAGACAAGAATTAATTTCTACATCTGTTGAACTATTTATTGCTTTTTCACATAACAAAGTCTGTTTTGTACATCTTCTGACCTCAAGCCCGACAGAAAACTTTCTTTATTATCAATATTCCATTTGCTTTTATTTTTCACTTTTTCGTATAGAATATCGCTATCATTTTCATGTAATATCACATTGAAACAATCTTTGGTAAACATAAAGTTAATGCAACAGTGATCTGAAAGAGGATTCGGGTCACAAACTGAAAAATATGTAAAATGTTCGAACATGTTTTCAGAAGCTAAAACATAATCAACTAAACTAGTCCCTTGATGTCCAATAAAAGTACATTTTCCAATACCCTTATCATTGCCAACTCGCCCATTTAATATGCGTAATCGTGTTTGTTTGCAAATATCAAGAAAAGCAATACCGTTATTGTTAACACGGCCAGTATCTTGTGAAAATCTAGGATGAAAATTGTATTTAAAATAATCGTCAGGTAAGACATTCATGAAATCATTTCATGACATAATCAGGCTTATCCGAAGTCCTACTTTTAAAATCACCCGCACACATGATATTGCACGCACCATTGCATGCATTATATATAGAGGCTACTGAATCCGTTAATCTATCAAAAACATTTACATTGACATTTATGAAAATTAACGAATATCAACAGAGTATTTTCGAAATATAGTGCTGGTAAGTTTCTGTTGTTTCTTGCAAGTGTAAAATCACTAATTTGAAATTGTCACCAAATAATCGTGTTACACTAGATGGAGCATCTACAATGTCATTTACGTATAATAAAAATAGTAGAGGTCCTAGTACCGAACCTTGTGGCACAACAGCAGTAATGGCTTTCTCTTCAGAAAAGATGGAACCGACAAAAACTTTTTGCGTACGATTGTCAAGGTAGCTTGAAAACCATTTAATTATATCACCTGAAACCCATTTTGTTTAAGTTTGAAAATAAGACCCTTATGTCAAACGCGATCAAATACTTTGCTTATGTCACAGAAGACAACACATGTTGAACTTCTATTATCAAAAGTTTTGCAGATTTGATAATTTATGTCTATTAGTTGATTTACTGTAGAATAACCCGTGATGAATTCTGATTGGTTTTTATAAATTATTTGTTTTAATACCAAAACTTGTAGCAATATTTAAACATAACACGCTCCATAGCTTTACCTCAGCAGCTAGATAGTGATACTGGTCCATAATTGGATGGATACGATTTTTCACCTTTCTTTAATAAAGGCCTTACATTTGCTTTTTTCCAACAGTCTTGATATGTACCAAGTTTTGGAGATCAGTTAAATAGTATAGATAATAGCTTGCAAAGACTAAAACGAAACTCTTGCATCATTCGGTGACTTAATTTCGTCAGGTGACATTAAATACTGACAAAAAATATGTTGTTTTTTTATTTCGATGAGCTTTGAGATATGACGGCATAGGTCTGTAACAAAGAACTGTAACAGGAACTTGTTATTACTGTGTTTTCATATCCTGACAATTCTTCTGGTAATAAAGTTTGAATTAAGTAAATGTCGTAATTTATTTTTGAGAAATGACTATTTTTGTACCCCTACACCCATTTTGTCTTTTGGGAAAATGTGTCAATTCACTCGCAAATGTGAGGTCAAGTTTATTATTGCATAATTGTTTTTTCTAGTTAATTTTTTTTTTGAACAACAACAAATGTAAATTTGTAAAAGTGCAAAAATCCAAAGCCTTACCAGTGACCCCACTTAAAGGATTTTAATGAAACTTGATATAATGTTCGTCTAACAAAGACCTTGCACCTAACTGTCAAGGTCACACTTAAGGGTCAAAGGTCATGTGACTATACATGTTGTATTTATTAAAACTCTTGAAGTTTTTTTTTGAAAGTTGTGTCGCAATGTTGCGTCGATCAATGCCAAGGTCACAGTTTTGGGGTCAAGCTTATCAGACTTTACCTCCTTGACTCTTTGCAAGATTTATATTTTATAGTGTCGCGTGCAAGAGCCACGTCCCTACCTCAAAGGTCAAGTTCACATTTAGAGTTTATAGGTAATGGAATCCTGTATATATGCATACATTTTTGTCCGGACTGTAACTTTGTCAATACTATTTAGTGAATTTCTTTCTTTGCGTATTATAGCAAAGGTCTAATTCATAATAATTGTAAGCAAATTATCTTAAAAACCTTGTTATCGTGAAAAAATAATTTATCGAATATTGAAAAAAAAAGAAATTTAGTAAAGTGGAAGGAGTAATGATAAGTAGCGTGATATTTATTTAGATGATGATAAAAAATACCAATATCCCTAATTTACATCCCAAAGTATGACATATTACATGAGAAAAGATGGAAAATTGATACCCATTCTGAAAAACACACCACATACATAAACGTATACGATAACCGAACTCTAGCTAATTCTGCATTTGGTACCATGCCTTGATGGGATAAGGATTAATATTGCGAAAAGTCATCTACCCATCAATATTTGTTTGCAGAAATTAATTAGCAATATGTTGGTCTCTATAAAAAAAACAGGGTCAATAAAATCTCCCCAAAAACTTCATTTGTGGGGGTATAATTAACTTACTGCTGTGGTTCACTAACACTCATTTGCGATAAATTTGCTTGTTCCTGTAATACAGACCTATAACCTGAACCGGCACCTGCATTTAGGTCAGCCCGGTTAGCTCAATCGGTAGAGCACGAGACTTGTAATCTCGAGGTAGCTACACTATCTGTTTATATTGAAAATTTCAAAAGCGTTTGTAACGCTTTAAAATTGGGTAGCGTATTATTTCAAATATACAGATGAATTTAAAGGAATTTATACTGGAACCTTTTTTATATGACTTTATATTTTAAAATAAGTTGTTTTCATAAAGTTTGAAGAACTTTATTTGTTTACCAAAATCTGAGAGCGAGCAGCTTTGAACTAAAGGAACTGGTCAGTTTTACAACTTCCACACAGAACATTGTAAGCCTAACATATCAATAGCAGATTTTTTTGATGGTCATCTTACTGTGTCTTTACAGTAAACAAACCAACTCTAATGCCCAATATAAGGTAGTCTATATTAATTTGTAGCCCCTAGTGTTAATGATTTCTTAACTCACAACAGAATTTAGATATTTCATTCTTTGGTGCACTCAGTTTTTTCTGCAGAAGACAATGGACAAAAACAGACATTTCTTACGGATACTTATTTTAAAATAAGACTACAACTTTTGAAAAAGTATTTATACAGAATGTAGGCTCACTCAAACAATTTTACATAAAGTTAGAAGCTTTAGGCAAAGTACAAGTAAAGTCTTTATTACCCTGGTTACCGAAAACTTCACTGGCTTGGTTACCGTGAACGTTAGTTGTCCTGAAAATTTATGTTTTTGGGTGTTGCCACGAAATTGTCATCGTAGAGGCAGAGGGCGATGGTCGCCATCTTGATTCTGACTGCCCTAAGTACTTACGCCTGCCTTTCACATGGCGCAAACGGTACGCCAATTTTCTAGTCTTGACGTACGCCAGCTGTTGATAAAACGCCAGAAGTTACACCAAACGTTGGCGTAAGTATGTTGATTAAACGGTCCCTTGATGTGCGCATTTTCAAATTACTGAAAATACATAAAAATCAGAATTGTAGCTTTATATCAGTATACTGTAAGTTCCATAACAACCAAAGTATAGAGGATTGAGAATAAAAAAAATATTTTGAACTTTCGTTTTTAATTTACGTTATTATTGTTTGCTTTATTGCCTATGACACTGTTCTCTTGATTTGTTCTGTGCAACAGAGCCATCTAATTAGATTTGCAATTTATTACTCTGTTTGCAATTAGATAATTCAGGTTTTATTTTAATCAACTTTCAAACAGCACCGACAGCCCGTATTTACTGAAGCTTTTGCATTTCGTGTAAATGGAAAAAGAAACTTTTGAATCGAAAATAAAATAGATTGCTTCCATTTTTGGGATTACCATACCACCGTTACTGTTATTAGCATTTACCAAAACAATTATGCCTCTACATTTATACACCACATCGGAATATAGCTTGGTACGGAAGCATCGAGTGAATACGTGCTGTTAGCTCACCTTGTACAAAGTGTCAGAGTGAGCTATTAGAACCGCTCACCGTCCGGCGTACGTCGTACGGAGTCCGTTCACATTTTCTTGTAAACGACATCTCCTTTGAAACCCCTAGGTCAACTTTGATAAAACTTGACGTGAAGCCCTATCATAACTGTTCAAATATTATAGGTACATCAAGATATATGGTTGCTATGGCAACAAAAGGAAAAACTTTAAAAAAAAAATCCGTTCAAGAACTAGAAGGTCTTGTCATGTAGCATTGCCTAGTAGACCTCTACCAAGATTGTTCAAATTATGACCCTCGGGTCAAAATTGACAACGCCCGGGACGTCACTTGTTTTTACATTGTATTATATAAGAAAAAGTGTAAAATCTTCTTCTTTGAAAACACAAGGCCTAGGGCTTATATATTTAGCATGTGGCGTTGCCTAGTAGACCTCTACCAAGATTGTTCAAATGATGAGCCCCGGGTCAAAATTGATCCCTTCCGGGGGCACTTGATTTTAAATAGGCTTATATTGGAAAAACATAATTTAAATCTTCTCTGAAACCACAAAGCCTAGAGCTTAGACATTAAGAACTCTTGTTTCCATGGCAACAGAAATAGAAAACTTTTAAGATCTTCCTCTCAAGAACAGGAAAGTCCATGCTTAGATATTTGGCATGTGGCATTGCCTAGAAAACCTGTACCAAGTTTTTAAATCATGAGCCCTGGATCAAAATTGACCCGTCTGGGGTCACTTGATTTAACATACTTATGTAGGAAAAATTTTAAACTCTTCTTTGAAACCACAATGCATATATCTTTGGATATTTGGCATGTATCATTGCGTAGTAGACCTCTATAAAGGTTGTTCAAATCATGACCATAACGTCAAAAGTGACCCTGCCCCAGGTCACTTTTTTAACATAGGCTTATATAGGGAAAACTTCAGAAACCTTCTTGTCTAGAACCACTAGGCCCAGACGTTAGATATTTGGAATATACTATATGTAGTGGACTTCTACCATTGAAGATTGTTGAAACCTGAACATACTTTTTCTGCTATTGATGACATTGTATTATATCCAATTGTAGCAAGGTGAGCGATAAAGGTATATCTTAGCCCTCTTGTTCTTCTTCTCGTGGCCCTTGGTGAAAGTATTTAAAATTTCATCGATAAAGGCTTCAGGAATGATATATTTATACCCCCGAAACGAAGTTTAGGGGGGTATATAGGAGTCACCCGGTGGGTGGTCGGTCGGTCGGTCGG
>JAUMHA010244483.1:0-15389 GCA_032359765.1 Saxidomus gigantea | reverse complement strand
ATAATCTAGTGTTGAGTCCCAGTATGGTACCGAAATCCAAGGTGCATATCTACGCAGCGCCTCTTCAAATCTGAAATTAAATAAAAGAAAATACTTTACACTAGTACTGATTTTAGAAATATCAATTTTTCCGTGATCTACTTAATTAATCAATTTTCCAATTACATTTAAGCATTCTTATTCGTATGAAAGGCTTGTGTATGCTGCAGGTATTTTTTTTCTTCTTTGCATGCTTGTTTTTACTGTGTCTTGCATTTGTTAATGTTATCTGGCATAGCTGGTACACGTTCGACTAGCGCCCGTTCTGGTGCTGAAGTAACATACCCATTTTCTTGGTATTGGTGTTGTCGTGTTATTTTTAAATGTTTTGTGATGTTCACAGAGTGTTATTGATCCATATATAAATTTCGTATTAAATGAAGAATGGGAAAAACCGGGCCCAGAATCTTTTTAATATGTTCCTTATATCCAGAATTCCGCTACACGCGGAGTCGTAATAAATGGAGTTTACTGTATTTGTATTATCAGGTGGAGTAGAGTAATGGCAGACAAACAAATTTATTTTCAATTTTAAGTTATTCTTCAATATCATATGGCGAAACAATCTTTTGAGATAAGCTTAACTTTTCGGGGATTTCAGTGACATCATTATTCAAAATCTAATTTTACAAACATACATTTGATAAAAAGTTTAGAACATTAACTCAAAGATTTTCAAGCAATTTTGCTTTAAAGGAAATTATATAATATGTTATGTTGTTTTTGTTTTTAGTGTTAGTACACAGTATTTACGTACACTGCGAGAAAAACTCGGTGCCAACCCAAAAAGTTTGGTCCAAAATGAGCGGTCTGCAAGACGATGCCTCTGTGCATCCTGGCAAATATATCGTACTGTCCTGACTGAAAGAAAAACATAAAACGTACAACAGGGATGGTGTATAAAATATATAAGGACCTAGAATTGGGCAACAATGGGGTAACACATGGACAAAATTAATATTGAAAAAAGATATACTGTAAATGTTATAACAGTAAATGGTTAATGTCCTTTAATTGAGTAATTGCATTGCACTGATAAATAAATTAGAATTATGATAAATGTGAACTTCTCATGGGCTGCAACCAGCATCAACATCTCGGAGTTTTTAAAGTCCCATTAGCACATTAAATAGTCGTAAATAGATACAACGTTTAGAGAGAAAATAATGATAGAATTGTGTTATGTTCAGTGTAAAACAATGCTGACGAATACATTATTTAATATTTCTGTAGCTTCTTCACGGAAAAAGCGTTGCTAGTCAACAGTTCTTATATTTTGCAATCATTGGAAACACACCACTGTAATATAAAGTATATACTTTCGATTTAAAAGGCTGTTAGGATTGTTTTTCGCACAAAAAGGGGCTATTCGGGTAGATACGGACGGTTTCACCGGTAAGATATCTTTATTGGTGATACAAAAGCTACGATAGATTTTACACCAAAACTGCTGATGGCACTTTAAGTGGACGAGTTTCTGCTTTTCTTGATTACTACTTCAGATGACTTTTCATGCTGGCTTAACTTATTTAATTTATTCTTTAATGAAAAGTGCATATATAAAAGGCATGTTTACTTTTTTCATCTGGTTTAGTGCCCTATGAAACTGCATTCTTTCTTGGTCTGAAAGCATCCGGTACTCTCGGCGAACTCCAGGACCTCTCGGAAATTTACCACCGGGACCACCGGGACCGCCGGGGCCACCGGGACCTTTTTTCTTAGCAAAACGCTTGCTACGGCCTCGACGAACAACCTATATAATACAAGATATATTTTGTCAAGAAATGGATAAAAATAGTTTGAGTCTTGTATGCTGCTTTGATAACAGTGCAAAATGAGTAAGTCAGTATTTTATAACGACTGAACTTAATAAAAATAGTTGAGTGTGTTTTGTCAAGTAGCCACTTCTCTGTTCCTTTGTTGGCTACTGTAAACAACCTCTTTCTAATTTTACTAATTATCATTGTTGAAATTATTTCAACTCTTCAGGGATCCAATAAAGCACAGCCTTCTCCTTTATGCACTGATTCAGAGACTGATCCGCTCGATGCTTCTTGGCTGATGTTTACTTTAAATGCATTTAATCTTTTTAAAAAACAACTAGTCTCGCACTAATATATTCTGCTAATATAAAATCATTTATAAAAATGATGTGATATATTGCCATAAATTGATTACCCTCAATGTTTTGACAATGTCGTGGTTTTGGTTTGCGGTTACATTTACAACGCGCGTTAAGGTGAATGCTACATGGTCTTAATGCTCGCAACACTAATTCGACAAAATATTTCCTTAAGACTGACAACAGACAAAAATTGAAATAAAAAAAATATATAATAGAATACCGATGTAACAAGTGAATTGACAAATCCTTTATCACTCTCGGTTATGTTTAATTCGCTCCAATATATGTTTAGATCCTTCCATAGAAATTGCTGTAGACAATGTACATATATTTCCTGGTTTGTCTCGTATACTATTCCTGAATCTCCCGTGTTGTTGCCAAGTAACTGAGCGCATTCAACCAGTTCAGGAGTCGACATGCTTGCGTCTATCATCTGACAGTTTGCTACCGGAAGCATCACACATGATGCAGCTAGTATCAAAACCTGCAGTACTGACTGAAAGAAAAATTAAATCGGACCGGAAGTCAGAGAATGTTTTTTAAAAGATGTTGACTATCCAAGCTTTTCATTTCTTTTCCGAAAATGTGTTGAAAATAATTTTATGTTTCAAATGTTCACATAAAATCACCACTTCAAGATTAGACACCGCCATCATGGGTTAACATTTTTTGAAATTAAACAACAACAATAATCTCTGAAACATGCTAAAAGCTGGAAGCATAGAAAGTCTTGGACCACTATACAATGATTCCAAGACGTGCAGTAAGTGTTTAATTTATCGCATTTTTAAATATTTTGTTTTACAATATATAAATATTCACCATATGGATAGGTATTGCTCTCTTAAAATTCAGATGTGTGAATCATAAAGTACCAGTTGAAAAGGGTAGAGTTGCGTGTTTACAGGTTGTATGATGATAATCAGTTGGGCGATGAATGTCATTATTCATTTTGTTGTAAAGATTTATAAAATGCCAGACATAAATATATAAAGCCTCTTCACTTTAGAAAATCCAACTCATAAATATTTGATCAACTAATGAATAGCAAAGACAAAGCAATTTTGGCGAAACTTGGCAGAGATAATTGCAGCTTGCAAGAAATCAGTTTCGCAAGACTTGAATGTATTAACTAAGTTATTCATTCTCCAGAAAATCTAGTCAAATGTCCAATGTTTCACACTATCTTATCACAGGTTTCAGTTTGTGCTTTTTTGAACTAGTTAGAAAATGCAGCTGTGTATTTAATTTCTAATATCTCTGCTCGAAAGTTGGTGTCGGGTCTTTGCGAAAAGTATGGATCTAAATGTGGAGGCATATCTGTGTAGTCTGATCTGTATCCATACTGTACAATTATCTATCATAGACAACTTGAGTGGCACTAGGGTGCGTGTGGTTATTACAGGGTTCCAATATTATGACACTCATACTTACGGGTAGTGATGTACAGTACAGTTAATAGTTTCATTAAAAATGTCAAATAAATTCAGTTGGAGTTCTGTATTCAGTATTTGGTTTTGTATCTGGTAGTCCTGATCAACTTAGAGGTAAAAATAAAAACATTCAGTAAACTAATAAACTTTTAACTGTGTAAATTCAAAGAATAAAACAATATATAATGACAAGTTTGTGTAGCTTGGGACATCTTCTGGCTCGTTTCCGGCTGGTTAAACCACAGTGGACTTGCAAAGTGGCTGGTCCAGTGTGTTTTCTTGAGTGGCACTAGGGTGCTTGTCAACCTTTACAATATCATTATAATGCTGTATCAGTGCATTATGTTTTATCATATTTTACACTGTGATACTTACTTTTAATTTGTTCAATTAATTTGTTTTATATTGTTCTATGTCACATGCTTTAGATGAGCCATGGCATGAGAAATAAAATCTTGAAATCTTGAAACAAGTGGGTCCGTCGGTCTGTCCAAACCTTGGCTGATCAATAATTTGAGAATAATTTGACACAGAGTACACAAACTTGGCCGGTCAGTCATGACAAGTAGATGACCCTATTGATTTTTAGGTCAACACGTCAAAGGTGAGGTCACAGGTACCTTAAAAAACGTGTCCGATCAATATCTAGAGAAAGCATTGGCCGAGTGTCTTCATACTTTGTAGGTAGGTTGACAATGTATGTTGGCTGGTCGTGACTAGTAGATGACCCCTCTTGAGCTCGAGGTCAACATGTCAAAAACACGGTGACCTTTATTGTAAAGCAACTAAATGACTGCACAAATAGTCCATTTTCATTGCTCCAATTTGAAAAACAAAAACTAGACCGAACGTCAAAGCCAGGCAAGCTCAAAGTTGAAATCTGCATTCAAATTTGTATAATTATGTGATTAAAATTCAATGCTGTAGCGTCGAACAAAAAGGAAAGTAGGTATGTATGCCAAAAACAAGGACAATGTAAAACTGTATACATGGTCCACATTTCATTGATGTAGCTTCAAAATCATAAAGTAGGTCAGACAAGGTCAAAATTGAAATATGCATGAATAAATTATGCACATACTTTAAATTGCATTGCTGCAGCTTTAAAACAAGAAGGTAGCTCAGTAGCTAGACCAGCCAATGTCGAAGTTGAATTCAATCTACATGCACAACTGTATTTAGTGTCCAAATTTTATTGATGGAGCTTAAAACACAGTAAAAGTTCAAATTGGCACACAAAACTTACCATAAAGTTCAAATTTCATTCCTGTAGCTTAAACAACAAGAAGGTGGTTCAGTTGGTTATGTGACATCGGAATAGACTCTGTGATCTCAAATCAGTAGGGCTTATCTTACCAAGTTTAACTATCTAGTACGAAGATCATAGGCCTAATGGTTCTCAAGCTATTGAATATAATAGATCTGACATTTACTTCTGACCAAGTGAACGAAATTTCACTTGTTCAGATCAACCTGTCCATGAAGTCTGAAAATCCTATGCCAAATTGTTCCCGATTTCTTGAATATAGTAGGCTTAACCGTGTTACTCCATGGGCGTAATAAATTTGACCCCGGGACATAATGTGAACAAACTTTGTAAAGGACCGCTAGACAATGCTTTATGCCCTAGGCTACACAGTTTCAGAAAAGACGATCTTAAAGTTTTTTTCCTATAACTCTATGTACAGACGAGTTATCCCTAGGCGTGGCCAATTGTAACCAAAGGGACATATTTTGAACTAAACTTGAACAGAACTAATCTTTGTAAAACAAGTGACCCCAGGCAGGTCAGGGTCACTTTTGACCCATGGGTATTGATTTGAACAATTTTGGTAGATGTCCACTAGACTTCCTGCCAAAAATCTAAGCTCCAGGCCTTGTGGTTTCAGAGAAGAAGAATTTTAAAGTAAGTTCTATATAAGCCAATGACCTCCGGGCGCGATCACTTTTGGTGGAATTTGGGCCCAGTGGTTTTGTAGGAGATTATGTTTAACACAAAATTTTGAATATGCACGAGGCACATCGCACGATGACGTACGACGATAGACGACGGACAGATTTGGATCTAAAAGCTCATCTAGGTGAGCGACGAAACTAGTAAGGGAACGAGCTCTAAGTTCATCAACAATAAAAGAGAGTAACATGAGAGTGAAGACGGGCATAACCTTAATTTGAGTCAACAGAGATCATATGAATATATGGGTTATACAAATCTGAATGTATTCGTATCAGTCAAAAAATATTTCTGAAGCTGAAAAGAGGCACCTCTTTTGGACTCATAATTTCTTTTGGTGATATGATTTGATGGAACAAGATAGTTATTTGTGTCAAGAATATTAAAATTTAAAAAATTTGACCACTGTTTGCAACGAATACGTGTTTATTTTAATTCATGAGTCAAAAGTCGTTTTATTTTTAGCGTTTTTTATAAAGTAACTAGAAATATCAGTCATGTAGTTTCTACATCTATAGGGAAGATAATCTACAAGTTTGCGGGTTTGAAGAAGAGTGGGACAGGAGTGGACGTCACTTTAAAGAATTACCCTAATTCAAAAATGTTGATCGATTCAGCGCAATATTTTGTTACGTTACTTATTGAAACGGCATGGTAATGTCGAGGTAGCTGGCACGAAAATATTCTCAAATTTCATCAAAAATATTTTTTTTTTTAAATTCCGTCGCAGTGAGTCGTATTTTCTAGATAGGAAATTTTATCTCCTGCAAAACTAAGGCTATTAGGAAAATATCTTCAGAGACAGTTTTTAGATCATTTTTGTACGTATCCTGATAGCTACCCACGAGCACGAGGTACACGTGCAAAAATTTCGAGATCAACCATTGGGTTGGGTTCTAGTCTTAATAAGCTGAATTTTTAAAGTATTGCTGGAATGGCTCTAGACGCTTGGAAAATTGATATAACAGCTCTGCCAGTAATTTTACATCCAAAGTGATCATAAACCTACTTACACATTGTCGTTTCTGTGGCATGAATACATATACAAAATGTACACGTATGTTATTATTATCAAATAATCATAATTACATGTATAAAAGAACATAAGTTGTTTCAAATGACATTTTAAATTACATAAGGCTATTTAGCAGGATCGGTAGATTATTTTTAAAAAAACGTTTGACCCAACAAACGAACGCGTTATCAATGCTGCGGCGCTCAATGAAATATAGCTAATATGTGAAATAACATATATATTAATATATAATATATTGAATTATGGGATGTTATTTTCTTGTTTTTGACTAAACAAATTTCTAACTCGTCGCCAGTTGTGCAAGAATTTCCTTTTTCATTTGCTGACGAGAAATAAAACATATGCTTATTTTGTTTTATGCATTTAACTTTACCTAACCATAAAGCAAATGGTTAATCTGAAGAGCAATGTAACTTATATACCATACAGGCTTAGCATTTATGAAATCAACAAAAAAGTTACTTCGGTTGGATTATATGTTTTTTTATATTGAACGAGTTATATTCAGTACAATAGTCTAGATCAGTCTAGATAAAGCATCTGATAAAATGTAAAAACACACCAAAAAAGTGCAATCAGGTGGTAAAAATTGCCAGGAATATAATGAGTTTATACATTTTAAAGTCTCCAAGTTGCCAAGCATTCTCTTAAATAATTTCGAAGTTTTCTTACCTTAAGCTGCATGATGAATGTCGTCCTAATGTAGAACAGTTGGCGGAGGTCTGCGTTCGTACAGGCAGAGTTCAGCATTTATATATGCTTCGAAAGCCGCCTCTTGGAGTAATTTAAGGTTGATAAGTATCCACAATAAAATGCTCGCAAGCGACATTTCTGAGTGGATAACGATCCATTATTAAAAAAAAGGCGCTTGCGCATGCGCACTGTACACACATGAGACATTTCTCGATTTATGTTATAGTTGAAAATTGCAGTTACTAGTATTTTGTTATTTTACAAACATTTAGTTCAATTTCAATATCTGAAGTTAATCATTTGCTGATTGGTAGGAAAATATTAAATCCTCTATTATATAAGAGTGATACATCAATTTATTAAAGATATAAGTGAAGTGGTGTTAAGTATAGTAAACACAACAAGATATTTGTTTGATTTTTTACTGACATTTCATTAAATTTAATGGTATACACATACTTAATTAAATGCACACACAATTAAATTTTAATACCAGGACGCTGTATAACCATCTCTTTCCAAATTAATCAAAATGCAACGATGTAAAATGATTCGTTTCTCTATCAAAGGAAACAAAAAATGTAACAAACTAGCTGCTCTTAGTTGCCACTAAATTTCTGCTGTTTCAACAGTGACGTTGCATTGGTTTGATCCTGCACTGTTGTGTTATTCATTCTAATATGCCTATGGTATATTTCTATAATCAATTCGAGTGCTTTAATATGATTAAAGCACTCTGCAAATTAGGCGGAGTTTCGGACCTGGAAGAAGCTCCTTCCGACTTTTCTAATTTACTCCCGCGCAGAAAAATAAAATATAAGATTAAAAATAGTATCTGTATAAATACATCAGTCGCACGAAATAGTTGGGATTAAGAACCGAAATATTATTAAGGCCAAGAAAATATAGGATTAACCGTCACGCAGTGTTTTGATTCTGGGTGACAAAAGAATTAATGAAAACGTTTACGTCATCACACTGACGTCATTACTCCACGTTAAAACGTTGTACAGCTCAGTTTAGCGATACGCATTTAAATCGATTGTCTGCTTTGTTCGGTTCTAAAATCTGACGTCTTCTGCATAATGTCACAGTACGGTATTTTATATATTCTATGTATTAGATGATAAAACCGAACTAAGTTTGTATAACAATGCTATGTATGATATCTTGAACGGTTGCCCGAATATGGAAGTGTATTCCAACATCCACTTTTTATGCCATTTTACACATGTCCGCCGATCTGAAAAAAGGACCGTAGTAGTTACGATAGTTTTCATAAATTCGGCGTATAAGAATCGAAATAATCTATGGCTTGGAGTGCTTTATCGAAATTGAAGCATTTCCCGTCGGTAATGTGCCTGCGTAATAATTCACTCGGGCTTCGCCCTCGTAAATTATTCCGCCAGGCACATCACCTCCGGGGAATGCTTCAATTTCGATAAAGCACTCCAAGCCATAGATAATTTCTTAATTCTGGCATGTATTTATGTAACATCATATTAATGTTTACTAAAGTTTTGTTGCATGACATTATGCTAATTTTTCACATAATAGTATGTTAACATCATGCCATAATTTGTACTCCAAATTATAACGTCATTGCAGTGATGCCATAACGTCATGATGTTATGTTATTCATTTCATCGTCAGTTCAATATTGATTGAAAACCTCTTTTTCTGTGAATTACATTTTTCTGCTGTCATTTTTTCAAACTTTCTTATAGACGTTCTTGCAATATAGTTTGTGTTTGTAAACTTCACCGACGTTAATAAATCGTTAATAAATGGCGTTGGTCATATTTATAGATTCTCTGAATGTTTTTCATCCTAACATTACATTTACCTACACTGTATCTGTTACAAATGTTACATGCCTACATGCTGATGTATCTGTTGATGACAGTAATACTATATGTACTAGTGTTCATGTAAAACCTACTAATATCCATCGGTATTTTGAATATAGTTCCTGCCATCCTAGATCATGTAAAATTTGTAAACTCCTCAGCCAGGCTTAACGTACAGACGTATATGTTCTGATGATGGTCAGTTCATTGAATTGCTCACTGAATTACGGAACCACTTTATAGTTAGAAACAACCCAGATCCAACTGCTTCCTCTGCTTTTAATACTGTCAAAAACAGTCCACAAATGGAAGCCCTTACAACCTTTATTAAGGACAGCAACAGCAAAGTTATACCTTTTGGAATATAGTTTAACTCTTAACTTCCCAATATAGGTAATATTATTGAAAAATTCTTGGATTTACCTAAATTTTCACATTATTCTGCTGTCAGGGCTTTATATGATCACAAACCAATTGTAGTTATTAAACGTCCGAGAAATATCAAAGATACACTTGTCAAGACGAAATTTCAAATTTCAATTGACATCCAGTGTAATCTTAGCAAGTGCAAACGTGCTAGATGATCTCACTACTGTAACATTGTTGAAAACGATAGCTTTTCAAGCTCACAATACCACACTAGATTCAATCTTGGATTTTAATAACAATTGCACAAGTTCTAATGCGATATACTTTATCACTTGTAAAAACATGTTGCTTGAAATATAATATAAACGTATGGATAGCCACCGTTTTGACATCAAGAGTTTCATTGATCCAGTATTCAACTCAAGGTGTCACTCATTTCATTGAAAATAGTCATTTTTCAAATGACTTTTAGTGTTATGCATATTGAAGTCGTAGATAATGATATGGAAAGGCTCCTGCAAAAGAAACCCTAATGGATACATAAACTCGGTACTGTATTTCCTAAAGGCTTCAATCCTAAACTTCTATATAATGTGGAATAATCAGCCTTCCATGTCATTTTATACTTGGTATGTACATAATACTCTGCTAATCTGTTTTTTCTTAAAATTATTCCCCATTTTTTACAGTAGTAGTACAGTTGTTGCTGTTTTTATTCATCTTTGCCTAATAAGCAGTTTTCAACAGTGACGTTGCATTAGTTAGATCCTGCATTGTTGTGTTATTCATTCTGGCAATACTTTATGTAACATCATATTAATGTTTACTAAATTTTTGTTGCATAACATTATGCTAATTTTTCACATAATAGTATGTTTACCTCATGCCATAATTTGCACTCCAAATTGTAACGTCATTGCAGTGATGCCATGACGTCATGATGTTATGTTATTCATTTCATTGTCAGATTAATATTGACTAGAAACCTCTTTTATGAAGTACTTTTTTCTTAACATCTGAAACGATATGGTCCTGATATCTCAGGTGATGCAAGATATACTCTTTTTTGGAAATTTGTCTAATTATATGTACGTATGACAATTGATCAAGTCAACTTTAAAAAAAATCATTACATCAATCAACGCTGCTCTAAAAGCACATTTGCAAATTTAAAATGTAGATCACGATGATGTACACGTTATTTACGAATCTCATTTAAATACATACTTTTTTCAAATTAGTGTAGATAATTACATGTCTCACCAATCTATATCCATTAACATCTTAAAGCAAGTATCAAACAAACTATATTAAGAAATAGGGTTAACGTATGTTTTTGTCTGTTGCAATTATGTAATATATCACGTTCTGTTTTATTAATGACGCTTATGTATGATAATAAAGGTACATATACAACGCCAACCTTGACTTAAACACCATCATTTTAAGGTGTAAAGTATTTCGCACAGTGGAAACTCAATTGTTCTATAATATGTTTGTTGTAAAAACCTATACTGCTAGTAGGGATATTTTTTATAGAAAACAATGAGTTAAATCCTGGACAGCCAAGAAAGATACATTTTATTTATATAATGTACTATTTTTTATTTACAAAATAATTTAGATATCTTACTAATTTCAAAGTAAATACTAAAACAAGCAATGCTTTTTCTGCATAGTTTTATTCAATTTCAAACTAGTTTGTCTATATTTCCGCCATAATTACAATCTCTCTCTCACTCCACTTTAATATGATTATGACGCTGTCATCTGGGTTATAAATAAAATCTCTGTGTGCGGTTAGTACAGCAAGCGTTACAGGATAGGACTTTCTCAATCCCAAAAATGAAGAATAAACTTCCATAAAATTGTACGATCGACCTATCTACACAGTAAATGTTGCTTAATTTATCAAAATTTATAAAGCAAGATTTACTGTGTAGTTGGTCCTTTACCTGCAAAGCTGTTTAATATTAGAAACAAGACATGAGGAAACACATATTACAACTTCATTACTGCAACCCTTAATATTTTTTTCAAGGTCTATACGAGGTACAGCTGCACTGTCATTCAGAGAACGAAGAATCTTAGGTTGGAAAACAATTCTAACATCATAACTTGTAAAATTAGTAAAGTTAGGCTCATGAAAACGATAATGATATAAAAGTGTGTATGTTGTATGGAAGGTGCTTCAATTGTTTGACTGGTTGTTCCCGTAGAAAATGCTGCACAAATATTACTCTCGGTACAGAGATCCATTGTCATTGGTAGAGCAGATACCCTATACTCCAGCTCGTGAGCGAACTTTAGCGTAAAGTTTTCTCACTGATTTCAATACCCGATCTCTATAAAACAATTCCCAGTAACAGATCTGCACTGCGTATTTTCACAACAGTACCTTTACAATTGAGGAAAATAATCTATAGATCCCGCTTAAAGTTCGTTTTGCTAAATTTGTCCTTCTTGTCTTTTTCTTAGCCACTGTTTATCATTTACCAGTCTAAAAGGTTCGAAATGATAGCTAATCTTTTAGTCTATGCTTTATTTCGTCTATTTGGCCTGCTGCTCTTTGGCAATAAGGCGAGGTACCCAACCGTGCACAAACATTTGATAATTACGAGCGTTTTGTCAGAACTTCGTAAACATTTCCAAATAAAATACCCGCTCAAGAAGCTTTCTGAACACTTACCTAGCGCAAGTCTTTTGCTACCAAGGCATCTATAGCAAAATGGGGCGTTAAATAAAAGTGTACCTAGTCAATATTGACAACTTTCTTTTTATATATAGTTTTCGGGGGTCTACTGGGACCAGCCTGTCGGTGAGTCGATTTAGTTTTATAACACAGGTAGTTTGTGGAGCAAACTTTTTCATTTTTCAAAGGATTGCAATGAATATTGGTACATTTAATTATCAAAAATAGTAAATATGCATGACATAATTTTACGTGTATCCATCAAGACGTTGCAGAGTTATTTCAGAGTAACAATAACCATGGACAGTAGATTTGTTAGACAATTTTTTGTGCGTATCCATCAACGTTGTGCAGAGTTATACCCCTTTGAGCTTAGATATTTCTACTGCATAAATGTCATGTAGTTTGTGGAGCGAACAACGCCTTCAGATTTGTGGGAATTGCAATGTATATTGGCCCAAATAATCATCATAAATAGTAGATGTACAAGACACATTTTTCAAGGTTATGCTGCTTTGAACTTTGACATTTCTGTTGTTTAAATTTCATGTAGCATAGTTAGTTTGTGGAGCGAACTCTTTTTGAGGATTGAAATGAATGTTAGAACACATTATCATCACAAATACTTCATTTAATTGTGTTTCCATCAAGGTATTGCATAACTGTTTTGGGTGACAAACCAACATAGCCAACTACATTATATAACTATTAACCTGTGACAAAGCACCATTGCGACGGTATTTAATTACAGCAATAATGATAGTTATAGTTATTAAAGAAATTGGAACATTTAACTTGATTATAAGGGCAAACTGATAGATACACAATTTTGATTTGATATGTATATAAGTAAAGACACGAATTACCCGAACTTACTGTTGCAAAAGTGATTGGTAATGTTTCTAGTTTACAACTATA
The DNA here is from genome assembly GCA_032359765.1 of Saxidomus gigantea. Classification (NCBI taxonomy): domain Eukaryota; kingdom Metazoa; phylum Mollusca; class Bivalvia; order Venerida; family Veneridae; genus Saxidomus; species Saxidomus gigantea. The sequence continues at coordinate 2,280 of JAUMHA010244483.1, read as the reverse complement.
AACCTAGAAAACGACAAATTTGCAACAAAGATTTTACATTAAACAGACATTAATTATCTTGCCGGTCTTACCTCTTAATTTTTTTATTATAACTGATGGTTTAATTAAACATCAAAGAGTTACTACAGTTATATAGTCATCTTTTTTGTAATTAGTTGGAATCATCACTACTAAAATGATGTTTTAATTACTCTTCAAATGCCTGCGGGTTTTAATCACAGTATGCGTGTTTCTTTTCTTACAGCATTCTATTTAGGATACTGGCTGCCCAAAGTGAAGTATTTTAGAATTTGATTAATTATAAAATCACTCCACATCAACAACGGGGCCAGTTTTAACTCAGGGTTCATAATCTGAACAGTCTTGGTAGAGGTTCAATAGGCGATGCTACATGCTAAATATCCAAGCTCTATGTTTCTCCTATATAATTATCTTGGGCGGGGGTCTATTTTTATCAGGCGCTAATAATTTTTACTACAATATTGATAGAGGTCTACAAGACAGTGCTACATGCCAACTATCTTAACTCTGGGCCTACCGGCTTATGAGAAGAAGATTTTCTAAGTTTTCTTTTTGTTGCAATATCAACCAGAGTTTCATGCAAGAAACACCCCTGCCAAGTTTCACCATCAGAGAAAATGTTGTTTAAAGGAAAAAGTGAACGTACGGACGCCGGATGATGAGCGATTCTAATAGCTCTCCCTGGCACTAAGCAAAGAGTGGAACAAGAGGGCCGTGATGACCCTATATCACTCATTTGACTAGGACAACTAGTCAATGCTACACAATAAATAATGTAAGCTTAGGATATTGCGTTGTTTAAACGTCTTTTAATACAAGTCGGAGGAAACCATTTGCTATCCGGGCAGGGTAAATTGTGAACTAAGGGTAACGATTTGGAAAAAAGGGCAGTTATGATGAATATACCAGTGTTAAGTTTAACACTTATAACTTAGAGTTTTATTAATTTCCGTACGAGTTTATGTGGAAAGTAGCTGTACCTGCAGCAACCATGTTTTTTCTACATATTTACTTGAACAATCGTTGGCGTGGGTTATTCAATGACCATTCGTGTGTAATTGTTTAGAAACTGGCCAAGTGGTTGTTCAAAGAATTAAATTGGACGTGAAATGGTGAGTATTCACAAGAGCTAATTATGAGCACGTGCTTAGGTTAGTCATAAGGGAGAATTAACTGAGGACATTATGGTTTATGCATAGAGAAATTAGCCATAGAGATTATGTAACCATATACTATTTTTCGTTTAACATGGCTTCAGCAATGTTGGTTATAGAGTGTAGATTATTGTAACGTGTACCGAGTCAGCAAGAACTTCTTCTGGCGATGAATATATAATTATTCCGCCAGGCACATCACCTCCGGGGAATGCTTCAATTTCGATACAGCACTCCAAGCCATAGAGTATTTCTTAATTATAATGATTGCGTTCGGAACTTAATTACATGAACTCAGTTTAAGAGTAAAATGTTAAAACATCGACCTAACGTATATTAGGAATAAGAGAACATACAAGACTTAGGGACTCTCTCTTTTCAGGTCTACCAAGGTGCAGAATAACGTATCGAACTGTCGTTTATCAGACCCTAAACGTATCATATGCGACAATTTGTTTTCTACTTGCTAGCAAAGATAAGGCTGGGCAGAAAATCGATAAACAGGTAGAATCGCTTGCGGTCGTAAATTTTCCTAAACAGACCGGAAAACCGCTCTCATTCAATAAAAATCGATACTTGCTTGCGTTAATTAGCCCAGGGATATTATAATGTATCATGTATAACGCTAAAATAGAAATCTTTTACTTTTTGCATTCATCCAAGCTATCCTTATGTGCTATTACATTGTATTTTAAAAAGCAACTGTTGTAAAATAGTTATAACAGCGAAATAAAGCAACACTAGCTATTATAGATTTATCAGTTTAAGGGGGAAATATTTTTATTTCATGAATATACCCTCGCATTTATTAACTTTTGTTAAATCTATGTAATGTACAGTGTTATTCGTAATAATTGTTGACAGGATCATGCCGACAAACTATAGGAGATAATAAACATTTAACCTATATATTGTTTAATTACTTTTATTACATTGAATCATATATATTAAAGCATCCGTATTTTATGTAGTTAAATTAAGTTTCATAACATAAATCATACGCGGAACTTTCATCGTACCATAATGACAGTCACACTTTCAATTTTTTCTTTTTTGCACGTGTTTAAAAGCCCTTTGGTGTATTTATATCTTTAAAGTAATAAGT